>CAFUXE010000304.1:599556-617104 GCA_903364295.1 Serranus cabrilla | reverse complement strand
TGTGTGTGTGTGTGTGTGTTTGTGTATAGCGGGATTCAGAAGATCAACAGGTGAGAGGAAAAAGGTGTGCCCTCATATCTATGGCTACCAAGTGCCTCCCAACCCTTTTATCTTATGACTTCAGGGATGCTTTTTAAAAGGACCCACAAGAGATGGATTAAAAAAGGAATGATAAAAATCAAGAGAGCCGAGGCTGAGACATGCCAACTTTTAGTCCATAGTATAGGTCAAGTTCCAAAAACACCTCATCCTACATTTCCTAAAATGCACTTTGTTAGACTCCATGTCTGATAAATGCCAACATGCCCATTCTTCATGCCCCCATTGGAATACAGTATTTTTTGTAAATAATGTGTCTTGTAGCTCGAACAGTTACAATGCTATTGACATTATCAAGGTTATTGAGCTCTTCCACAGCCAAGAAGAAAAGCTCTTCTTCACACAACAACAAGATGGCAGATCAAAAATCTCAAAGCTTTGTGTTGTGCAAAGCTTTGAGATGGTAGTCCACAAACCAGTGGGTGACGTCATGGTGCCTTTGTCCACTTTTAAACAGTCTATGCCTTTCACCCAGTCTCCTCTTCAAAGCATCTCAAATATGGTGGCAAATATTAGCCACACTAGTGACTCTGTGAGGTGCTTTTACACAAAACTCCTAATATGAACCTCATTGTGATGCTAGAGACAAAATCCAGGGCATCACCAAAGTCATTGAGATATATCGTCTCTAAAACATGAATGTTGGCACCAAATTTTGTGCCATTAAGTCTTGTAGATGTTTGAATATTTCACTGGAGAACAGAAAACCTTTCCATCTTGGCGCATTAAGATTCATAATCTTGTGACCATCCGTGTCTGCAGCAAATTTTACGACATTTCATCTGATAATTGTTGAGATAAGTCAGTCTGAACCAGAGCTATGCAATGAATTACTGACAATTGACTTCCACTTAAAATTAGAGGGCACAGAAATACACCGGTAGGGAGCCTCATTGTCGTTGTCTTAGGTCTAATATAGTGATAAAAGGTTGTGTGAAACTGTTATGTTTAGGTGCGTTTGTTTGAACCATCTACCAACACTTCCATTACCCCTCTGTGGACCTTGCTGTTGATTACTCCTTATCCCCACTTCCACCTTGGTGTCCTTCATAAACGCTATGGCCACTACTACTTATATTATTATATCTATTGAATTATATTGTGACAAGTGCTCCAGATATCAAGTGATAAATAGAGTGAGAAAGTCTGCGTAGGGAGGACAGTGTGGATGGATGGGTCAATCAAATACAGAATTTCAAGTAGCCGAGTATTATTAAAGCAAATATAGCAGAGTAAAATGTATGAAAGATATTTCCACATCATACTCAAATGAAATGGAAAAAGGTGATCATGAGATGATGAAACAAACGAGAGATCAATATGATATTTATCTTTCAGCTTTTTGCAAGTACAGAGAGTTCTATTTTGTTTTTCATTTTTTGTCAATAATAGCACAAACACTAGAATTCTATTAAGCCCCGTCTGTGTGTGAAAGCGTGTAATGAAAAGATGTATCACTTTTACTCCAAACATGCATTATCGTCAAACACAGCTCGTCTGTGTTAAGATTTGCTGGATGGGTAAAAATTGATTTGAGGGACAACAATATCTCCGCTCCTTCTATTGAGGATGGTTCTTTGTTTCCGAAGCTAAAGAAGAAAGGAAAAGAAAGAGTGGAACTTTTCTTTGGAGATTTCGTTAGCTAATTAGTTGTAAATGGGCAATTTTTTGACTGATTTGTGTCTTTATTTTGGCTGAAAATTGATTTAACAGTAAGCTTGTAATACGGCTATGATTCATGAGGTTTTTGCTAATTTAACCAAATAGAGTGTGTTGGACTTATTAAAAAAATGACTAAAGCAAGGATGGTAAATGTATTTTGTCTGGGAGATTAAAGTCAGAGTTTGAAATACTTTGAGAGTAATCTGAGAACAGATGAAACGAGAGCGCTTGTTCATTTTGAGCGGCAGACTCAGAATAGAGTTATGACACTGTTGTAGGTTATGATTCAGTCATATTTTTCAAGCCCTCAGACTTTTTGCTGATTTTTCATTTCTGAGTTATGAGCTCAGCAGGATCAGAGGGAATGTAGTGCAGGACTTTACCATTTGAAAGAGCATTTCATGAGCAGGCATTACAACTTGTAATATATATATACATATATATAAAATATATGTAGATATTTATTACAGCCATAGAAACACGACTCTCCATATATTCAACATTCACATTTCGCAGGCAACTCATTTAACAACCCAGCTGCCAGAATAAGTGTTGGCATTTTAGTTTCTGCAAAACCAGATACATTGGATCTCTACATTTCTGAACTATAAATATGTTGAATGTGAACATTTCTGTACTGTTGCTGTTCCCATTGTGACACATCATGACCACTGGTTTGATGTCACCCTCAGAGTGGGCGGCTCCTGTGGCCCTAGTTATCACCATCTTGGCAGTGCCGGATTCCTCTCATCTCATGACTACTTTAAAAAACAGCAAGTCAAGGAATTACTCCACCTTTCAGCCCGGAGGTTGCTGCTTGCAATTCATTGTAAAAATGTAACAACCGCTATGCCAAACACTTGGTAAGAACACTTTATAAACACTGTGGTACAGGTTAGGAACATGGTTAAAGTTAGGTAAAACGAACAGAGTTAGGCTTGAAAAACTGAAAACCTAGTTCTTGATAAACCTTCCAACAACAACATGTGGACACTAGTCTCCCTGTTTAAAGTCCTGGGTTGGCTGGTGCCATCTGCCTCTCCTCTCAAACCACCTGACCCGACTTTTCTACAACTGCAGCATTCAGATGCTTGAATCACATGGGTAAAGTTGCAATATCTTTTTAAAAACAAATCAGAAAGGTTCTAGTAGATTTAAACTGTGAAACTCCAATCACCAAATCCAGTGGACTTGCAGATGTATTATCCCTATTTTACATAATTATAATTTTAAAAAAAATTTAGTTGAGAAATTATGCCTAGGAAAAGATGAATATGTGAAATGTGTTGGATTCTGAACACATATAGTCAGATGTATAATATTCAACAGAAATTCAATGATCACATAATGACATATTTCTTATCCATCTGATTCTTAGCCGCCCACATACCTATGTGAATCATTAGCATGACTTCCTGCCCTTGACCAGGCTAAAATAGCTCTGCAGAGCACTTTTTGAGAAGCTCAATTTTCATCTTATGGCTCAGTGTGCACAGAAGGCCAAAACAGAAAGTACAGGAAGCACTTTTGAATTAATCCAGCTGAGGCTGGATGTACTGGGAGGAAGTTTTGTTTTAAGAAACTAAAAAGAAGCAAGTCTGGCTTTGTTTTTCAAGATATTTTTAACTTCACATAATTTTAAGGAGGAAATTAATTCAAAATAGGTTGGGGGTGGATTCTTTTTTAAATTTCAAGCACTGACATTTTTTTCTGATGTCTTACAACAAAATTTAGCACAGCTGAGGAAACAAAACTAGCTACTAAAAATTGGAAATAATTGTATGTCCTGTAATTGTTAGGTTGGACCCTAGAATCTCCCGTTTGGACCGAGCATTTTCCAGCTGGAGAGGACAGTGTGTGCCAAGACAGGTGGTTTCTCTGTGTGTCCAGAGGCTGTTAGCGTGTGGTCTATAAATAATGCAGTGCAGTCCTGCGCCAGGTCCAGAGTTCATGTCGGCCCCTGTCACCATTACCATTATTCCAAATTTAATACCAAATGTGATAGATATATGCTGTATCCGCTGAGGCTGCAATTTCCATTTCCATTTCCTCTACTTGGAATATTTATATATATTCCGATTTTTAACTTTCCTTCCTCTCGCTCCATGAGCTCCCTAAAAATAGATTCTCTTGAAAGTTGCCACAGCCGTTTGTACTGTCAGAAATGTAGACTTGGCTGAAAACTTTATGTTCTAATTATCAGACTGTTTTTGTTTTCTTCTTTGACCATTACAGAAGTTGACTGTGACTATTTTTCAAAAGGCGTACAATCGTGTACAGAACTTTTTGAAGTGACTCACACAGTCTCTCACTTTACTTTCTCACTCTCTCTCCTCGGCTTCCTTTTGTCAACTTTTATTCAGGAAAACGTCAATTGAGCACACTGGTGGACTCAGGGGAGGGGCATGAGGTCAGCAGGAACAATAAAGACTGGAAAAGTGCCCTCTTGGATGCCCTCATGGTAGATAAAACATGATGAAGTACTCTGCTTTTATGGAAACTTAAAGTAGTGTCCTCTGGTTGACCTTATAGTGGAGAAAACGTGAAACATGAAGTTGCCCCTTGGGTGCTCTCCCAGTTGAGAAAACATGGAGTTCCCTCAATGATGCCTTTAAATGTAAAAAAGGGGGAAACATGATTGTGTGCCCTCAAGGGTACTCTAAATCGATAAAACAAGATGCAGTATACTAGGGTGCCCTTAAATGGGGAAAACATGATGAAGAGCCTTTTATGGGTGTCATAAATTAAGAAACCCTGATGAAATGCCTTCTTAAGTGCCTTTATAGGAAAAATGTAAAGACATGCTTTCTAAGGTGTCCTTAAATGGAGAAAACATAACAAACTGCACTCTAGGGTGAACATAAATGGAGAAAATGCAATGAAGTGCCCTTTAGATTGCCCTTATATGGAGAAAACATAATACAAGTGCTCTCTTGGGTGGCTTTAAAAGCAAAGGCAAGCTGCAGTGTCATGTAGGCTGTTAAATGCTAGAATACTTTCTGTGCCTGGTGTCCACAGATGCCCCTCAAATAGCCTGAGTCCACCCTGGCTTAGCATGTGAGTACCTGTAACAGTGTATTTTTTAGAGTTATACAGTCATTCAGTGACACTCTGTGCCCGTCTCAGTTTTCTGCTGCTCTTTGTCGTTCTCAGGCAGGAGGTTTGAATTGTCTAACACTCATGGAGGAAGTCAATAGCTGACCGATTCCTTCTACATGTTCTCTATTCACTCTCCAACTAGAGGTGCTCATCTTTCACAATACGAACTCTGCTGTCTCCCCTTCCTTTCCGTCTCCCTCTGCCTTCACTTGAATGGAATGGAAATGACAGCATCACTTACAGATGAGGGGGAGGTGTAGTGTGAAATGACAGGTGAAGGTTTCATGACATAAGTGGGACAGATTGTCATATGACTCTGTTTTTAGCTGCGGGACACTTCATCACTAAGGCAGCATGGCAAACTGGGTTTTTCTTTCTCCCCACAACTTCTCAGATCTTTTGTTTTTGGAAAATGTATAAAAGGTAACGTTAACATGACTGTTTGTTTTTGCTTCACAGAGCTGTACATTTCCCCAGCTTTAGCATTATAATGCATTCCTCCAAAGGCACTGTGTGAGTGACCGGTTCAGCTGGTAGCCTTATGTTCTCTTTGGATCTTTTTTAACTGTGTTTTTAATGCATGTGAGAAAAAATATATAAAAAACTATATGTTCTATACAGTATACAAACAAATAAATAGTAGCTGCATTAATAAAAACTATATTTAGCTGGTTGTACAATAAACAATAAGGTTTGAAACACATTCTTTTTATGTAGTTGACATTTAAATGCATGTAAACAGTCATTTAGGAAATGACCCAAAAATGTATCTTTTGGGAATCAGGGATGTACTTACTGGACTGCATCCACTAAATTGCATAATATAAATACAAACTGCAATTGTGATTATCATGGCAAAAATAACAAGTCCTTAGTATTCCAGCCCTTCGCTGTTATTGAATTCAGCTACTAAATGTACAGACAATACACTGTTACTGAATGAACAAAACACTGATGCATCTTATCCTGGAATAAAATATAAATCTTGGATGAGAAAAATATTAAAGATCCACTACTGCTTCCTCCTCACAAAATGGATTACCCTTCAAAATAAGTCTGGGGTTCATACCCTGAGTCCCGTCTTTTGTTAAGGCAACAAAAGTACTTTGGTTTAGCTGAGGGAAAGGTTAAAACCTCTTAATCCATAGAGCCCCTGCCAGCTGGGACTATGAAAAATCCATATTTCATAATCATCTATTAATAGAAGATATGGATGCTATATTGTTTTTTTTTTATAGCTTTCAGAATTTAAAACCAATTGTATGTTATCCAAACAGTTTTTCCTCTTCTCCTAGTGAATAAGAAGTTTTAAATAAGTATAAATTGTGTCTTCTGCCTTAAGTCAAGCTGCTAAACATTACCATAAAAAATATTATCACCATTATGTTAAAACACATAAGTGTAAGCCAGACAGCCCTATTTTTCCTTTAAAGTATATTTGCATATGTATATTTATAGGAGACATGTTTAACCCTGAGTCACTCTTTATATAAACTTGTTCTCAGTTACTAAGTAACCAGCATAACAGATTGTCCTTTCAGCTGGGATGCTGAATAAAGGCACTCAGCACTGAATGAAGTCCTAAAAGCAAAAAGTGCTTCCATTTGAGATATGATCAAGTCATGACTCAGCCGTATGTTACAGTTTCCTGCTTTTTCTGAAATGACTGCTGCCTCTCATCTCTCCTCCTCGCTAACGGAGATTCATGGCCGCCGTCTTTGTGTATGTGCTCTGCAAATGCATTCCTAAATTTCTGGGATTGTTTTTTTGCTTTTGATTTGATTGCTGCATCCCCCGCTACCCACAACAACAAAGCACTTGTACATTTCAGCCAACACGTCCTACTCAAAGTATTCCTCAAGAAAACTGGCACACTTCCTCCCAATTTGTATGAAAACAATGACAGTGGCAGAGAAACAAGGCCAGCGGGGGCCTGACAACATGAGCTTCAAGAACACACTGCCAAGCCGGAATGAAATGACTACTTTTTCACAAGACAAAAACTCAAAACAACCCTATTTAAAGCTTAGGATCCAGAACATTTTAACTTGTTTTTCTTTTCTGTTATTCTCTTCTTCTTTTTTTGTAATAGTATCCTTGCTTGTGACTTAAATTTTCTGTGAAATAATATAAATTAGTGTAATTCTGTTCAGTAATGAGTAACATCATTTTCTGAACATATTCAAACATCTGATCAGTGATGGTAGAGATGGTGTACATGATGGAACAATGGATGGATGAATGACTGAAGACTCATGATAATGTTGCAATTAGACCATGATTATAATGATAGTTATTCTGCATGTGAAGGAAGAGAAAACCTGTTATAAGAGCTGAATATGATGAAGACTCAGAGTCACTTTGTGACTCTATCACATGTAAAAATCACCCCTCTTGTGTTTCTAATTGCACTCCTGTGACCTCACTGATGCTAATATCTGATTATCATTAAGGAAAATAAGCGCCGGCTGTCTCTGCATTAACTTTCCACAGAGCCAGAACAAAATTGGCTGCTCCCATTAGCTTTTAATAAGGGCTAATGAAGAAAGGGATACATGCTAGCCTTGTTTCCTGGGCTGAATCTAATCTTTTAAAGCTGCTTTGACGACTGAAGCTCCCCACTGTGGGATAAATAAAGTCTCATCTTATCTCTTGTCTTCATTTTCATCATCCTACAACTTTTATCTGATACTAAAACCTTAATAACTAAGAGAGAATGCCGCATTATTACTCATTCTTAGTGAAAACATAAAGAGTTGAGAGATTTTGATGTTGGACGCCACACCCATCTTGACAACTGCGATCAGACCAAAGTACCTGAACAAATCAAACTCAAACTTTCACCAAAAGTAGCTGTTGTTTGTCCAATCACACATTACATCACCTCAAACTCCTGCATAAAAGAGTGAAGAGTCTCATCTGGGTGGATTTGGATGTGGGAGAACACAACACAGCGGGGAATAATCACACTCTTTTCAATTTTCATCCGTCTGAAATGACAAAGCAGACCCGTCAAGCAGTGCTTATCGAGACAGAGACAGGGGCTCTGCCTAATTTTCACTTCTTCTTCTGATGGACTTGAGAAAGATTGGCTGCTGATGAGACACAGGATGGGGGTGGAAGGGGTTTGGGGGGGGGGTGAAGCGGCTTAGACTGCAGGCTTCTGCTGTGGTCCACAACATCAGAGACACAGAACGCTTAGCGTGAACAGAGCAGCGGGGCAGAAACAGGCCTGTGGCTGTGTGATGGAAACAGTCAGGAGGCAACAGCCTGCTTAGCAGGAAACACTTGCCTGTTGGGCACACTGTGTATGTGTATGCGTATGTGTGTCTATTTGTGTGTCGGGGCTGACCAACATAACTCACAAAAGGACATAGCACAAATGTGGGTCATGTACTGCCCAACCACACACACACATACACAATGACAGAGTCTTTGCAGTTGCTTTTTGATATGTTAACCTCTCTATTTCATGAAGGGATGAAACAAAAGAAGCACCAACTGCTGCGCACATTACCTCTGGACTTAAACACCAACTGGGATCAAACACACACAGTGAGCAGAGAGAGAGAGATTAAGAGAGCTCAGAGAAAAATCACAAACAATATGAACTCAGAGAGACAGATATATACAGCACATACAAGAAGCTGAAAGAACAAGGCAAACAGTATCTCTGGAAGTATCTGTTGTACATTGCACAACATTAATGATTTTGCTGTGCATAGAGGTATCTTTTTTATATGTACTGCCTGCCAGGATTTTGCAGCAGATGTCGAAGAAATACTCAAATCTTTTACTCAAGTAAGAAGAACAGGATACTCGGTTTCAAGTAAAAGTCCTGCATTCAAAATCTTACTTAAGTCAAGTAATATCCAAAATATGTCACAATAATATACATTAGATGATTATTAAATTATCAGATAGCATCCCCTCGTCTGGGGTTGAAAGCTTCCTCCTCCAAGCAGTCTGAAGCTCCCAGTGCTCGTGGTGTAAACACCAATAATAAAGTTGTGTTAGCATGGCTAACTGAGCTAACTGACTGCAGCTACAGTAAGTAGTTAGCAGCTTTACTTTAGCATCAAGTAAAGCTTTCTGTCCATCAGGAAATCCATAAGTCCCAGCAAATCAATGCAAAGTGGCAGGAATAAAAATATGAAATGTTTTCTCTATAAAATATGACCCAGTTTTACTAAATCAGTGACAGAGCTGATGGCGTGTTAGTGCTGTAAAGCCACTTATCAAGCCAATGAGCTCATATCTGCTCTTTAAAGTGACTATAATAAGCAATAATAGTAATTCAGTTCAAATTCCAAAAGTTGCAGAACAATATGTGTTGGTGCAGCAAAAAAGAATTATGAAATAATCAAATATATCAGAATCAGTTGCCACGTATGACTGTTAACTAATTATTGGCACTTGTACAAATTGTTGAAATCAAAACTGTATGACAGCAATAATACACTCAAGGTGATGATATTGTACTGTTTATCATCACAAATGTGATTATCTACAATCAAATTACAGCCAACCCAAGAAAAGTATAAGTGCTTCAGAATTGTTCCTCGTATAGTACTCGAGTGAATTTTATGGCAGGCAACAAGCAATTCCCTCAAACATAGTCAATGGTGGTAAGTGTTTATGTTTTCCTTGATGGAGAAGGTTTTTGTCAATTTATCTGAGTTTATTAAAAATCTAAAACCATTCAAAGTTTTGGTTTCAATCATTTTTTGCTGCTGGGTAAATGCATAACCACCACCAATGGAGCAAAAGGTGAAGTTTTGTCCATAGGCACAGTCAGTAATCACCATCACCGATCCTCTCAGTCTTTCTTCCCTCACATTACCTCCATGAATCCGGCTACTGAACTTTGGTCTTGAGGTCAAAACCATCAAGTTGTCTTGCCTCATTTGTTGAGAAAAAGAGGAAGTAATGGTTTTAATGAGGGCCCTTTTGACCCACTTTGCCATATGTATCAGATAATTACTAGTTTCTGTCTGACATTAGCAATGGAATTATTCTTTGTGCAAAAAGCACAGACATCCTCTGTGCACTGCTTTGATTTTATACAGAAAAGATGAAAAGATGACAAGAACATCAACAACGGATCATCCCCAGAGCTAACAGTTCACTTCTGTCAGAATTTGAATGTATTGCAGACTTTAGACTGAAATCAGTGATACATCAGGGACTCATGTAATGAATTAACCTATTGGGCTCAGGGAGAAAGCCATAATCAGTGATATATTACCTCTTTAAAATGAACCCAGCAGTGATTGTGTGAAATAACGTGTCTGTAAAGCAGCAGGTGAATATAAAACAGACCTTGTCCTTAGAAAAGTGAATAACTACAAATTGATGTAGGGCTCTGTGAGCGAGGTTTCATATTAACCTTTAATTCAAGCTATTTGCCATCAAGAAGAAGCTTGGCTATTAAAATGGAATGCAATGTTAAACCTGTCAAACCATTTTTTTTTCTGAAAGATGGACTGAGACTGAATGAGAGATGAGTGTGTGTGTGTGTGTCTGTATGTGTGTGTATGAATGTATGAATGTGTGTGTGGTCTTTCTGTGTAGGCTCTACCCGATTCAGTAGAAGGTTCTCAGCACATAAAGTTCAGGAATATTCCACCAAAATATACTGAATATCAAAAAGTCAGAGGTGGCTCTGAAAAGTTTGTAGTTTTCTTCTTTGCAGATGAAACTCAACTTGTATTAACAAGCAGCAGTTACAGTGGATTCCATTCAGCAAACTAGAAAATGCCATTCCTGAAGAACTTATGGTGAGAATGCTAAGTAGTTGCAGCTATGCTGCCGTGCTGTCAGAAGAAGTTTAAGTAGGAATTGTTTGAAAAGTAGGATACCAATGATACATAAAAAGATATATAAAGTTGACACTAGACTTCAATGGGATTGGGTGGACTTACTATGAATGTAATTAAAAAGTTGAATTATACAGAAAATATATGCAAAATGTGGAATATTTTTAAGTTCACTGAAGTGCTGACAGTACGCCTAAAAAGGCTAAGATGAAATTGAAGTCATACGAAAAGTGCTGAATCATGGTTTGACTGGAACTTGTGATAAAACACAGTAGTAGTATGCAGAGACGGAGGTCCCAAAAACAGCTTATGATCAATACACCAGTCAGAAATGGAAATCCGGCCTCAGTGTTGAGTCGTTGATGAGAACTAGTGATAAAACACAATAGTAGTATGTAGAGATGGAGGTTTAATAAAACAGCTTAAGAAAGTCTCCAGCATTCCCACCAACTAGAGTTAATCAAAACACCCATAAAACCTTTTCCAAACCTCTGTTGCCAAAAAGTGTCTAAACTTGTCATGTACAGCCCAAACTTCAACCGTGCTTTCCACCTGTGGTGCTGCTACATTAACACAGGAGGGAGTGCAGCAAATGAAAAACGGAACATCTGTATGGCAGTTCTATTGAAAGTTGTGACACAGTTACATTTTCAAACTTAGTGTTACATTATGAAACTGGAATTCTTGGCTAGGCTTATAGAAAGATCATGGTTTGGGTTCAAATTAGTATGCGCAGTATGTGACTTGATAAAAATAAGTTAGAAATAAATGTTGACTTTAAGCTTGGCACAGGATATGAACAGCAGTCTTCTGGATGAAAGTCCTTTGTTTTTTTGACCAAAACATCTTCGCTGACCTTCTTTCTATGTGGGTGAGCATGGCCTGTGATAGCAGTCCAGTCCTCAAACAACTCCGCTGACTCCTTAGCCTACATCAAATTTAAAATTTCAATGAATCAACAGTATCACCCAATAACCACACTTGCAGTCTTGATCATTTAAGTTCCTACAAAGTAGGTATGTCTTGTGTCTAACATATACAGCACACAGTACAGTTCTTAACCCACACTTGATGCACATGATACCACATTAGAACTAAGTGTATCCCATAGCAACCTAGTGTAAAAATGAAGTGTTAAGATCAGAGACTGTATATAGACAGTCTATGGTAGTTAAATACTGAAATAAATGGCTGTACCTTATAAGGAAAGGTTAGAGCTAGATAAAGATTTATTTGAGATTTCTATGTATTTTGTGGTTATAAAGCTGGTCTAGCTGCTATATAAATCAAAATGCTCAGTCCACAGATAAATACACACAGCCCATCTTCAGGAACTGGGCCTTGAAATGAGCCACCAGGCTTCTGTCAGGTATATATTTAATATGGGTAGAAAGTGCTGCTACAGTGCCATCATAGTCATTCCCTGGCTGCAATGACAGAGATGCAAATCAGAGGGGGGCTTAAAGAGGCACATGCTACAATGATAGAGACACAGTATGAGACAAATAATGTGCTTTTTTTATATTAAAGCATGTATGCATGTTCTGGTAGAAACCCAAAATACAGGTATAAAACTGAAAATGGGCAGTATATGTCTCCTTTAATTCGCACTTGAATAATAAGTACAGAGCGTCTTAGTGTTTTGTGGTAACAGCAAATTGCAATTTACATTTACATAATGAATGCTTCCGCGAAAAACAGCATCTGTATTTAAATATACAATAATCCTTCCTAAATGCACTCTTTGGTTCACTCTGACTGACTTCTTATTGCTGTTTGTGAGCCAAAACAAAAAAAGAAATTGGAAACAGATCGACATTTCCTACTTTACAAACAAATCATGTGCCCACATTAATCTGCATCCTGACTAACCAGAAGGTGCACAAATTGTATGGGTGAGGGAAATAGTGTTGTGGCAACTACATTTCTTAGTTTTGATGTATAGATTCCCAGTAGGACCAAGTGGGAAATGTGGAGACTTCCTTTACCAAGTCCCTTTGAGAACAATCAGGGCACACACTCACTCCTAACACACATTCCTCAGCCTCCTGCTGTGTGTGTATGAGTGTGCCTGAGAGAGAGGGAAAGAGATAGAAATGTGGAGAAAAAAAAAACTTGGAGCTACACAGACAATAAAACATCAAAAAGAGCTTTCCGTCAAAGAAGATTACGTTAGATACAACACTGATGGGATGGAAATCCAGGCAATATTTTTCTCTTTTTTCATCATCAAAAGATTAGGTTTTTCTGAATAAAACACCCACCCCCATCACCATCACCATCACACACACACATACACACACAAACACTAACCAACCACAGCAGCACGCAATCTCTCCTCATGGCCTCTCTCTCTGCATCTTTCTCTAACAAACACATAGAGTAGGAGTGCCGGCAAGTTCAAAGAATCAGCCATCATCAGCAGAGTTTGGAGGTGTTTGATTCACGAGGACCTCACATGCACGTTGAATGTGGCGATCTGTTGTTGTAAATGTGACTTAATTTTCCTTCAACGGGCGCATGAAAGCACTAAGAAATTGGAATCCAGTGTATATTTGTCATCATTTTTGGTATTTTACTGATTTTTACTGAAAGCGCACTGATCTTTTAACAGGAGGGAACTGATTTTCACCCGTGTTGTTGTCCAAACACCACTTAATGGTTGTGTTTCCTGTTGCAAGCACACGCTGCTCCCTGCAGTTTAAACAAGGCAGTATTTGTTTTTGTTTTTTTAGGTTTTTATGCCATCCTGCTCATGCTATTTTACCATCAAGAACTTCTGGAAACTTTTTCCCACATTACCTGATTTAAGTGTCTGGATGATGCTATATCCTCATCCATTGTATGCATTACTGTGGTCGGTACATTCCCTGTTTGGACAAGCAGAATACAAGCTAAGCTAAGTATTGTACTGCTGTGGACGTCACTTTAGTTTCAATCCAAGATCAAAAGTCGAACAAAAACACAAACAAACTAACAGATTGATGCAGTGGTGGACCAACAATGTCTGTATTTTGAGGGGTAAAATGACTGTTTTGTCAGAGGAGTCTGATGGCCTAGGAGAGACCAATATGCGGATTGGCACCCATAGGGTACGTTGTCACTCCAGCTGTTAATGTTAAATTTCAGAATTTTTGCTCATTATTGATTTGATTGATTGATTGATATTTTTGTTTGGCTGGTAGTCTCCAGTGTGAACTGCTCCCGGTCCTGAACTGACCTGCATGCCCTACAGAACAGCAACAAAAATGTCACATGCAGCATGTTGTGTACAGAAGTGGACATCGATGCTGCTGAAGTCAGCATTTATGGTGGAAGCCGGCAAAGTTATGAGCAGATAAAAAGTGAAGAAGGGCAAAATGGAAGAGGGCAACATTATTAACAATGGGTTTTTGTGGAGCAATGGCTACCATGTGTGTGTGGTTGAAAAGGATATTCATCATAATAATAATATGTGTGATGTCTGATTTGAAATTTTTATGTGAACAGTGCAAACTGTAAACATCTGTCAAATGTGTGAGTCACATTTGAGAAAAAACAACAACACACATTTGGGGTGCTTTTGCATGCAGTTTGAATGTAGCCATTGGTTTGGTCTCTCTTTCATCTCCCCTCCCACCATCTCTGCTATCTAACTTGCAGCAGCAGCATCACTACATCCTTCACTTCTCACCACCAAAGGCAATTATGATTGTTTGAAAGAAGTACAAACAAGCCAGAGGGTATTTCCCCTGTAGCATAAAAGGTAGTATGACCCTCATAAACTGCATCATTTAGCAACTTAGCCGTAGATTGGCTGAGCATCATCCACTGCAACACTGGACCCAATAAACATCTTAACTACATCTGGTGGGATCTCCAGAAATTGCTTGAATTAACTCTAGACTGCTGTACACTTTGACCACAGCAACAACAACTTGATGATGTAAACCGCAGAGACCTTCTCTTGGGTGTAAAAGCCTCAAGTCAGGAGAATAACTTCAATTATTCCAGATTTCAAAACTCCTTGAAATCTCGGTGTTGGTGAAATGTTGGCAGCACAGGAGCAGCAGGCAGCACAGGGCACCTGCAGCAAAG
The DNA here is from genome assembly GCA_903364295.1 of Serranus cabrilla. NCBI lineage: Eukaryota > Metazoa > Chordata > Actinopteri > Perciformes > Serranidae > Serranus > Serranus cabrilla. Next base: position 602,348 of record CAFUXE010000304.1, on the reverse strand, counting down.
TGGCTTAATAAACAGCCTGCTGATTAGTGACTGGCACCATGCAGTGGGTGGAAGGGTTTGGGAAGGTAGTTTGAACCATGGGGGAGTTCCCTTCTGAATTTTAAAATGAAGAAAGCGAGAAAGCATGTAGATGGATGAAAGCCAAGAGGCAGATCTGAGGTGGAGTAATGAGTCTTCCTGATTTAACTTGCTAAAATCCATTTATCTGATTTATACATTTGAAAGTCTTGCCAGTGGACATACAGTATTTTAGAGCCTGACAGGAATGCTACATTCCCTCAGTTATTTATGGGACTAATATGTTGCCGGGCTTATGTATCACTGACATGGAGTGTAAATGCCATTAGTAGAACTGTCCTGTAATGCAAATGCAAAGTGTGTTTTTTCTCTGTGGAATAGAGATATGATCTTAAAGGAAGAAAGGCAAGTCAAATTTATTTGGCGGCGCATTCGCCCTGGGCACACATTTCTGCGATAATGTATAAAGTCAATACAAAGACACAAGTCGACAAGAAATGTGCGTCATTTGCGTCACTGGAAATTCCACCTAGCAAGGAATTTGCATGATGGTCTGCTGTGAAGCCTTATTACTGTTGAGATTGTGCTGCATAGCAAGGATGGATTGAAACTGCATTCAGAAAAACAAGTATTTTAAAAGGTCTCTGTTACAGACAGTGCAATTTCAGACTTTTTTCACATTGATATCATGATATTTATTTCAGAATCCTTCTGATCCATTTATTGCAAATAAAAAAAGAGTTCATTTTTGATACATATTGATGTAGTAGTAGTAGTAGACCTGCTCATTGAGGCATGTCTGATATTTGTGTGCATGGTCTTTATCACTCCAGGTACTATTTTGTGATTTCCTGAGCATCCATGGTAAAGAGTTAAACTGAAAATAAAGAGAATTAATTGCTTATGTTGCTTATGATTTGTATTCATAATTATAATATAAAGCCCTGCAGCTCTACCAGGTATAGTCCTCTGGTGTGCCGCCAACCGTTCACTGACTGCTCACAGTTTGGCACTTGTTTGACCCTATTTGTGTTAACATATGAATGCAGACAGGAATTAAGTCAAAAACACTTAGGGATGAGGGTTATCATCTGCTGTCCGTCACGGCTTCAACAAAAAAAGTTTATCACTGCCCATTACTGAGCCCACATTAAGAAGCTGTTAGAGATGAGAAAGCCAATGTTCTAATCCAGTTCCAAGAAGATGTCATAACTAATTTTCTAAACTGTATTCAGTTACTTAGTTGTAGGTGGAGGATCAGTACATGTTGAGCCTGTACTCATCATTACCCACTTTAGTTATGTTTTTAGATAGTCAGCTGCCAGCCTTAAGTTGGCTGCCACTCGTCCGTCTTTATTTTTGTCTCAAATCCAACAACATTTCACTAATTTTCTTCACACACACACACAAAAATGTTTAAAACCCTGCAGTCCGCCATGGCCTTTAACAGAGATGAGCAGTATTAAGGCTCACTGGATATTTTGTCTTTTTCAGACTATTCCCTGTAAACTCTAGAGAAAATCCCAGTAGATCAGCAGTTTGTGAAATACTCAGATCAGCAACCATTAACCATGCCATGTTCAAAGTCACTTAAATCACCTTTCTTCTCCATTCTGATGCTGACTTTGAACTTCAGCAGGTCGTCTTCACCATGTCTACATGCCTAAATGCATTGAGTTGCTGCCATGTGATTGGCTGGTTAGATATTTGCCTTAGCAAGCAATTGCAATACTTCAAAAAATGGCTGGTGAGTGAATGTATTTCATACTTTTTGAGTATTTTGTCATTTGTATTTTGATGGTCAGAGCGGGGAGTGTGATAATATCAGTTCATATGTTAAAAATCATAAAGCGCTTGTAATGTAATTACATTTTTGCCAATTTAGTATTTCTTCCTATATGTTTATCTGATGGTTCGTTGTTTTTTTTGTTGTTGTTTTCTCAAGACAAACAAGGAAAACATTGCAGTCTCATTGTATTCTCATCAAGGGGTTAATATGATTTCCTTTGGAAAAGCAGCACAATTCGTATATCATCCTACGAAATGCCGTTTTCAACACATCGCTGGCACGTGACGCTGCACATTTGTTGACACATGACAACCACCGTTGTACCCTTTGTCCCGATCTCTGTCTCAAATATTATGCTTGCTGTTTAAAAAATGGTGTTATTGCTTTAGAAGGGTAAGGTAAGCCACCAAAACCAGGACGTGCATTTGTTACTTTGAACTGTTCATAGAGACAGCCTGTGTAATAGTTTAGTATCATAGCAGTGTGATCAATATAAGGTTTTGTAACAATACGGTGAAAACCTCATGACAAACACCCAGTTGAGTATTTCACATTGTTGCCATGTTCGTTGGCATCTGATGTTATTTTAGCAGTGTTATACAAGCAAGTTGACAGGTTTTTGCTCCCTGCTATATCTTGAGGCAGGATGACTCATGATCTGGCAAACAGCAAAATATATCAAGACATGATTCCACTGACATCATTTTTTACATCCTGTCTTAAATTTTTTGTTGTAATATTTGTCAAGCGTGCTGAAGAAAAACATTTTTGGTAATGGTTTCTTAAGAGTTAGTTTAGAATCTGAACAGCTTTGGGTCAGGAACTGGTCTGTAAAGCTGTAACTGTCCTAAACAGCCACAGAGTCAGTTCCCCCTGACTGTTCTCCCCATTTCCCTTTGATGTATGGCCTTAACTTATTGCTGAAATCATGATTTTCCTGCATTATGTTTGCTTTGTTCAGGCTTATCCTTCGCTCCCATGATCC
>CAFUXE010000304.1:563666-586416 GCA_903364295.1 Serranus cabrilla | reverse complement strand
TAGGTAGGCCACCTACGCCCGGGCCTTGCTTTTATTTTCTTGGTGTTGCCTATTTTTCTGCGTGAAGCGTGCACTTAGCAAAAATAGACATTTCAAATGATCTCTTCACAGTCATACTAACATCATTACACCTTTCACGATGAATTCATCTATGGCTGCTAGAATATGTCACCGAAATGAAAAATATGATTATTTATTTTGAGTCACCAATTCCCATTTTGGTTTCAGATTTAAAGCCACCTAGCATTTCTGTGGACAAAACTTAAGTTTTATATAAAGTTAGTGCTAGCCATTATCAAGGCGGATAGGACTGGCAGTAGTGCAGCAGTGCAGCAGCAGTAATGCTGTCTGTGTGGACACCACACGTGTGCGAGCCACAGCGGTTCAGCAGTACGTGGGGCACTGAAGGGACGGAGCTTGTTTTTTTTTTTTCCACATATGGAGTTTTCAATCATTCATTATCCTTTACTGCTTATCCTAACTAGGGTTGCAGGGGACTGCAGACAATCCCATTGGGCGAGAAGTAGGGAACACCCTGTACAGACTACAGCAGGAATGGATACATGTTGATTTGATAAATTTATTTGACGTGAAATGTCAAAAACCCTAACCCTAACCCATCAATTATTTTGGCTTGAATAAACTAGGCTACATCATTGTTTCATCAGAAGTTGGTGCTAAAGGCTACACACAGCCTTAATCTGGCAGCAAACAGGTAAAAGGTAATAGGGTTTGCAAACTGGAAACAAAACAAGTCCCCTTGGCCATCTAATCCAGTGATGATAAAGACCTTTAGAGAGAAAGAGAGGTCTTCAGGAATTTGGTTCAGTCGTAAAGGTTTTAATCGACCCTCAACATCAGCTAGTAATGAATAAGCTTTAAGCCATCTAGAGATGAAGACAGTAGAAACTATGCTGGATCAGAAGCACTATAGAGTGGTGAAAAAGAGACTGGTGAGACCTTGATGATACTTGGGAAGAGTCAGGATATCTCAGCTTCAGCAACATCGAGTTTGACCATTCGTTTTAAAATATGTCTCCAACAAGTCATTCTATTTCATGGAACTGCAAAAACAAACCTTTATTTCAAATAATGCTGATTAGGTTCCTGTAAAATCATTTCAATCTTATGCAGTCCAATGCAAACAACACTAAAACCTCCCACAAAACATGTTCTCACTGTCACAGTCTGAAAAAAAAGGAACACTATAGACTTCCCGAAGGTGATATTCCGTGCACAGCCATTGCTTCGGATTCTAATAGACTACAATAGAAAGTAGTAATTTGTCTGCTATTGTGTCGAGCCTCTGTGATGTGAGTGCAGGTAGTTTGAAAAACAAGCAGGCATGTTGTGCAGCAATCATCATGAAGCAGGGTCAGTGTGAAGGACAAAGCGCAGTGCTGTGTGACGCTCGTGCACAAAAAGATAGAAATGATAAAGTTATGTGCATGGGTAGAGTAGGATTTCTGGGAATAAGTGTATGGGCAGGAAGAAGAACAGTGTTTTAAAGTGTAGCTGGAGTAGGTGCAGCTGAAAGCATCAGTTATTGCTCATATGGCAGCAGTGGGTGTTCTTAAGACAGCCTTGGATATGAGTGAGTCATATTAAAAGATTTCATAAAAAGCAGCTGAAAAGAACAATAAACAGGGAGCATATCACTGTGGCATCTTATTAGATTTTGTCATTTTGAAATATTTATTTCTGTTGATATTTTCAGTCACAAGTGTTAAGTAGAAGTTATTATCAGCTCAGCCTTTTGCTTTTTTTTATTATTTTTGATCACATAAAATTGACTAAATATCCATCCATTTTCTAATGCTTATCTTTGGCTGGTTTGCAGGGGTAGCAGGTGGTTTTCCAGACCTCCCCAGCAACATTTTCTAGATTATTTGTGTGGATAGACGTTCCAAAATATAATTGCATTTGCCATTGCCATGTCCATCTAGAAATGATTGCTGTTGTTAAGAGTAGGAAAAGGCAAATTTACGTTATTGAAGTGACTTTTGATAACAATATCAACTCTATTATTTAGTCATCAAACATACTTGGTTGAAATCAATAGGTGGTGCTGTAGTGGTGATTTTGTTTCAGATACATGTGGGACAATGAAATATGACCCAGGAAATACAGATTGCGTAACAGATATATCAGTTTGAAGGCTTATCAAAGACCAAAATACTGCACAGCAGTTTTTTATTGTAATGAGGTAGGATTTAATTACAAAGTTATCACAAAGTCATTTTATCATCCGACACAGAGATCGCAGGTAAACATTAGAAATAAGCTGTTTTGTGACAATGTAATCCAGAAATGTGCACGAGCACATGCTGACACTTTTAATTTTCACTTTTAATCATTTAGAAGAACATACATTTACATTTTTGGTCCACTAATTAAAGCTCAGAAGTTTCACATACAAATGGGCAGTAAGAAAAATAAAGATCAATAAAAAAAAGATTTAAATGAAGAAAACCAGTGTGTAAGATTAATCTGTGAAAAATATTGGAAAAAGAAAGGTTTGCCAGTTAATAAAAATACACTTTTTTACCTCTAATTTACTTTTTTTTCAATACAGGTGTACTTCAAAAGTTTTAGAAAGGCTATAAGAAAGAAATGAAAAGTGGTACATATATTGTGCCTTAGAAAGCTGTGGAGCGTTAGAGTGCAGGTGTTACAACAATCATCGTTAAAACTTAACTGAGAGAAACATGAATGCTTTTAGTCCCATTTACAACACAGGGAAGGTGCACTTCAGGCTCTTGTGGCAAAAAAAAAGGAAAACTACAAAACATCCTTTTTTGACTATGCCCATTTTAATTATTGATACTGTATTTGCTATTTATATTTCTGTATGTTATTAAGGTAAAACTTTTGAATTCACAACTTTTAGTATCACAATGTTTTTACACTGTGGCATTACTAGTTTTATTGAAACTGGAATCCTCCTTCCGGGCCAACTTTCTTTCCTTGTTGGTAAAAATTTAAATAGATATTTATAGCATGCAAGATGATATGAATAAACAAATGGCTACACAGTAGGGTGTATAGATATGCATGGAGAAAGCAAAGGTTGCTCTATCTTCTCTTGTGTTTTCAGTCTAATTATCTTCTGTTTTCTCATCATATTTTGCTTGCAGTTCCCAAACTGCGCCCTCAGACTCAGTTTCCCTCAGTTACCCTGCTTTGATGCAAAAAAACAATGTGGCCAGAGTTAATGATAGCTTGTACAAATTGCACTGTAACTGTGGCCAGGCTACAGACATTAATTGGTGCATTATGCGAGAATGAACCTCCTAATGAAGCCCTAGTTTGACCATATGCTCCCGGGGCCATTCCTTCTGAGGAATGCTTTGTCATGGTTTGTGCTAAATGGTTACAAATCTGAGCCTTGCTTTGAAGACTAATATGCAACGCAGCAACTACAAACTAATTACAGCACATTGCCGTCTTTACAGTGGTGCCATTGAGATGACCCAATGCATATCTATTGTGTATTATTAAGGGACTCTGCCTAATGTATGTTAGTGTTGTCATTATGCTGTCAACAGCATAATTACAGTGTTTTGTTGTCAGTAATAGTAAACTATTGACCCCTAAAGGCACTGTAAGAGCAGCCAGTGAGAAACGGAGACAATGATACAGTATATGTACCTCCCTCTGTGTCCTGTGTGCTTCTGAGTGTGTGTGAGGGAGAGTACTCATGGGAAAACACTGTGTCACTGCTCATATTTTGTTCAGTGAGAATGCATACATAATGTACTAATGTTCAACGCCTCTTGTTTTGCCAGTAAATTCATGCAGATGAGGTGGATCTGTACTTTTCTGCTGGTATTTGCATAATCTTCACATACCTAGGGGTTCCGCTGTGGCAGGTTGGAAGTGATGAAATGATTATCAGCTACTTGAAATGGATGAATTTTTCAAACTCATCTCTCTCTGTCACGGGGTTCTGTTGACCAGTTGAATTGAAATAAGGTCTTTGCTACTACCTGGTATTTGTCCAGACAGCTAATACAAGGAACCAGGTGCACTAGAATTATATATATATATATTTACATGTTATTATAGAATAACATTTTATTCAAAACTTAAGTGAAGTGATGTATTGTGCTTAACTTTGGTTAACTTTGGTTGCCTTAACCTATCTAAAATTAGATAATTTTACCACTACTCATGTTTAAAACTGCACTGTTACATTTAGGTATAAGAATGAGTACCTTATATACCTTATATATGAGCTTATATATATTGGCAACTTTTGGTTTCACACAAGGTGAAATTCCTGTGTTTTCTTACCTATCTATCCAGCCTGACCTCCTCTCTTTGCGGATTTTGTCGCTCATTATACAACATCAACGGGTGATTTCTCTGTGACCTTCACTCACGTCATAATTACAACAGCCATGAGAGGTCGTACACTAACAACATGATAATATCCTGAATGAAAAGGCACTAAAATACTTTGTAGAGCTAACGAGAATTGCAGAATTGGTAATAATTTCTCTCATTTTTCATATAAATATAGTAATATAAGTGCAGCTTTAACAAGCTTTTAACTAGAATTGAGTCTAATGCAGCATTTTGGTAGTCATGGTTAATGGCAGTGACTTGTTAAAAGCTGCTTAATATTGATATAACAGTTATATCACCAGCATCAGGAAGGAATAAGAGCTCAATTTTAACCCACTGACAACAGTTTAACATGAATTAGTCATTACTACATTAGCTTTAACTGTCATTGTAATAAATGTGAACAAACAAGACCACCACTAGGACTACTGACAGCCTTCACTGGCCTTTATGTTGGTTGGATTTAGTGCAATAAGTGTTGGATCACTTACCAGCACAAAAGGGAAGCAAGGCTTTGACACTTTCTGGTTGGGTGAAGAAGTGAAAGGATGGAAAATTGAAATGGAAAAAAGAAATGTATCCTTTCAATAAAGTAAAGATAAGAGTAAACAACCATTAGCAACAAAAGCAGGCAGGAAGCAACAATGACCCCATTTACATGCAGCCGCTTCAGGAGTTGGATTGCTGTGGAATATCTCGTTAGTTACGTGGTATCCATCCAAACAAGAAAACCATGTGTAAGGTTGGGTGTTGTTTGGTTTAACAATTCAGGATCAGCTCATTCATTATGCTTCTTTGCGATTCTTGAGGGGGAGGTTCAAAAGTCCCATGCATACTTCACCAAAAAATAAAAAATTAAGCTTGAGGCTATATGTAAAAACTTGTACACAATTCACATTCATCAACATTCACTTCATATAGTTTATGGAACCTGTCAATTATTTTCATACAGTTTTCCCTTTGGTCAAATAATTACATAGTCAATGCCTAATGAGTTGACATGCCCAGAGGTCAGAAATGCTGTCAGAAAAATGAGAAAGAGAGCAATATTTATTTATGCACGAGAATGAAATGGAAGTACTCACATGCCAAGGCAGCTCTAGTTCAAGAGTTCAGGAGTTCCACTGAAATCTTGCACACTGATTTTTTTCATTTATATCTTTATCTATATTAACCTTTTTTTAAACTGCCCATTTGTACATCAAACCCTTTGAGTATTTTACATGGCTTTTATTTTCCTTTTTGTGTGCAGAAATAAAAAATGATATAATGAATAAAATGATATGTCCAAAGTACAGCAAAAAGGTGTATGCAAGTGCACATTCCTGGAACAGCAAACAGATGCACACATATGTGGACATATATTATTATAACACAAGTGTAAATGACAAGAATAAATGGCCCCATTAATTTCATGGCACAAATGGACTGAGTATAAGGGAAATGTCTCATACATTGTGACAATTTGATTTGACAGTTTTTCACATTACATTGTATATGTAACACCTTTAACCTCCTTTTTATTCCCGCCCGCTGAAGTACCTTTTTAGCCGCTTTTTTTGTGTGAATGTGTCTATATATATGTATGTGATGTTAAGCTCTCCTCCTTGAATGAGATTTAAAGTGATTCACATTTTAATGTATTCATAATTCCAGGGAGTTCAGCCACTGGAAGGTGAATAGCCTGGCAACAGAGAAGAGGGATTTCCTCAAAGCTCCGTTGCCCTTAGCGCCAGAGTTCCTGCGCAACCTGCGGTTACTGGGGCGACGGCCAACCCTGCAGCAAATCAACGAAAACCTCATCAAGAAGTACGGGACCCACTTCCTGGTCTCTGCTACCCTGGGAGGTAAGGAAGGACTGCAGGTGATACACTCGCCTTTATTCTCAGGTTAGGAAATGTCAGGACACACCAAAAATGGAGCAGCTACTCATTTTAGGTCTCAGAGGAGTTATCGTTAGTGTAGAGCTGCAGAAGTATACGGTGTATGTGCTTGCCGTTTGTTTTTTTTTCCAAAGGAAAATTTCAAGTGGAAAGCAGCAATGGCAACAATAGAACACCTTGCACCTGCAGCATTCAACTAAGGTTGTTTTCCTCAATTTTCCACTCATCCTCCCCTCTGATGAACATTGCGTGCAGCTACAACAGCCTTACAAAGCAGAAAAGGTATTAAATTGACCTGTTTCTCAGCATATGTCCCTTTTTATTGAATTCCACTCTTGATTTCGGAGAAGAGAAGTAACTCACAATACAGAATCGCTGAGGATATCGATCGTTTGTGCCTCACAAAACAGGACTGAGACCGGTTCAAAGTGACGACCTCATGATATTGATACACTGCTGACCCAGGTCATCTCATAGCAGATATATGAGTACATTTTTTACAGTTGACTGTTTTTTTTTTTAAAGGGACTTGTAGAAAATTGATAGTGAGTATAAACATCTCAGCATCCAGGCATTCATTTCATTAGAGTCCAGGGGATTTACAAGGCAAGGGTACTTACAACAGTAAAACCCTATAATGTAGTGAATGTTAAAATCAGACAGGATACTTACTCTCTTATAAGAGATATAATTGGCTTTAAAGTAGAACAAAACACCCTCACTTGGAGCAAATGTTACCCATAAATCTTCCCAAAAAAAGCCATGTTGGCTATGATCCGTTCACACACTGTCCACATAGAAGACGAGTTCTGTTTTACACAGTCTCCGAACGATCCCTCTGATATTCTGTTAGGTTTGCATCCCCAGCTACCTCACTTATCACTGGATGTAGGCACTGGAGCATCAGCGTGGGAGACAGACCAAAGATGAATGCATTGGCAGACTGATAGTTAGATTCTATATGTAATTAACAGCCTCAACTAAATGGGCTGAGCCAGTCTGCATACTGATTAGACTTTGGCTCAGCTAATGCTCACATCCGCAATCTTGTTTTTCTTTTTCACTTTTGTTCTTGTGTTTTCATCTCTTTCTTGCTTGCTTTTATAGCTGTCTCACCAGCCATGGGTTTATTGAGCCGTGAAGTATATTCTGCAGTTTTTTAAGTAAATAAATAGAGTGTTGCAGGAATAAAACCCAGAATTTAGTTAACATTCTCCTCCTCCTGATTCCCTCGTATCAAAGTCAATGTTAGATTTCAATGGGTTTTTTGGTAAGGTGTCTGAAATACGGTCTGTGGTTAACGGTGTTTTGTGTCTTACAACTGGCGGATTAAATGTGGTTAAATGAGAACACAGAGGTTGTTGAGGCCATTAAATGTCATCACCAGCTTAGTGGTGGTGAGTCATGAGGCTGTTATGTAGTTCGTTTGGAGCAACATTTGCTTTTTGCTTCTGGTGATTGCATTTATGCCTCAAAAATCATAAAAGTGGTGCTCACAAAAGCAAGGGACTATCATAAACTTTTGCTTCTCACAGAGATAATTTTCTGCAGTATTCCAAAATCCATTGGAAAACACCCTGTCTTTTAGTCAATGGAAACAGGGCGATGCTAACTACTGAGCTGGCCTCCAAAAATATGTGATCACTGCAATATTGGGGATGCAATGAAAGATGCAATCTAATAATAACTTTTATTTATTATATTTGTTTTAGTCATTAGTCATTTTATCATCTTGTATCTAGTTTTGCTTTGGAGATTCAGCTTTTCTAAGGATGTGCCCCAAAATCACTCCCTGATCCTCTCACTATAAAACAGACAGTAGTTTACTTTATAGTAAGCAGTAAATCCAGATTCCATTGTTAATTTAAATCATGCTATACAGATTTTTCATTCATAACACGCTTTATTTTACATTGTAGGATTATAGGCTGAGCGTAGTGTAGGCTACATGTGGAACAGTATATAGTAGATAAATATAGGCTGCGTTCTTCATTTGAACACTCAATTACAATCAATGAGGGCAAATATAGCGCAATCAAGTGTAGAGTAATTTCGCTCACATTGTATGGGAATGAGCCAAATACCTAAAGGTTAAAACCCAGAGGTTGCTCTTTTAGCTTCACTGTGGTTCTCTGAATGGCTGTACAGTCTCAGGAGTTCGCCTCTCACTATCAATTTAATATAGATTAATATCGATTCAATTCATATAGAAAATTATGTGCTTTGTTAAAGAAAAACTCAAATTTTTGACTGTTTAGCAAGATACTTTGGGGGTGGCATGAACTTCCACGATGACTCTTGCAAATCCTATCAGCAGATGTAGGAAACAACAGTGACTGACCTCCTCCAACACTGCTTTTTCAGGATTTCAGTAAGATGAGAACAGCTGGTCTAACGTTACTACCTCCCAGTTTGTTTATGTTATTGGATGGCATTCAGATCCGAACTAACGTGACTTCCACAAAAGTATTCTGTGCAGTGATTTCCAAAGATACCACAGCTAGCATTGACTCAGCTTTTGCTATACTGTGATAACCTATGTTGCTGCTTTTGCTAAGGCTGAGTGGGTTTTTTCATTTCGAAAACCTGGGAAAGAATGCAGATTGGCCTTTAATATCTGTGGCTTCAGGATGATATTATCTCGCTTGCCTTTAAATCTTACTTTGATATTTGCATCTTATCATCCAAAAACAAAACAAAGAGAAATGGCCAGGCTCTTCCAGTTATTTCTCCTGATCAGTAACCCACAAGCATATGTTATGAAACACCATCAGAGAACACGGAAAAGTTCAACCCACTGTGGTATGTCTTTGTTAAAGGTTCTATAATTGACTGGTGAAAGCGAGCAAAGCAAAAGAAAATTATATATTATCTGCATCACAGCAGACAAACCACAAAACCACAGTGAGACAGTTGAGGCCTGCCAAAGAAATGTCAAATGCAGAATGTCATTTCAGTTCGGATAACATCAGCCTACTGCTCTGGCATGGTGAACTGTTATAATGGAGGCGACCCTTCAGTCATTTGCTTTTTCTAAGAGATTCAATACTTTGTTTAATATGATCAAAAATGAAAGTAGCCCTTTCATTAATCATAGAAAATAAAGTTGAAGTGACTTAAAAACTGACTTTATACATTGATTGTTTATTGATCCACAGGAGAGGAGTCTTTGACCATTTTCCTGGACAAGCAGAAGCTGAATAAGAAGTCAGAGGGGAGCAGCAACAGCTCGGTGGTGTCTCTGGAGCTGCTCCATCAGCTGGCTGCTTCCTACTTCACAGATCGAGAGAGCACCCTAAGGCGACTGCACCACCTCCAGATTGCCACCTCTGCTATCAAGGTACTGTATACAGTACACACACACGGAAAAGCCACTACTTACAGTACATATCCACAAATATACATTCTACTTCCAAGCAGAGGTAGAAAATGTCTATTTCAGTATCTAGCTGCTGTGCAAATACACTGTTTATTTGCTTACTGTAGACTTGTGTTTGCAGTTCTCCTGGTCCAAAAACAACCACCCATCAAGGTAGACACGCAAGCATTAACGCTCCTATAAAACTGTCCCTTTTGGATATATTAGTCCGTGCTGCACCTTTAACAAATAGCTCTGCTCGCTCTCAATGTATGCACACAAACAATCTTTTTTAAAGATTATTTTCAAGGTGCATCATTGCTCAAAAAGCTGGGGGGGGAGACGAGAGAGAGCATGCAAGGGCATTTTTAAAAAATGGCAGGCTGGATTAAAAGCGCACTGCAACCCGCAGAGGCACTAAAGCGAAGCAAATGTCAAGTTTCTTTAAAGTCCCAGTGGGAAAAGCATATTTGTGCATACCATACTCTACTGTATGCCATCTGGACTGGGTTACAGGCTGGTGTGTGCTCTACTGTAGGTGTGTGTGTGTGCACTTGTATCACATGAGGGTTAAAACACCTGGTAATTATCAGCAGTACTGTTAAAAGCTGTTGGATTTTGGCACAAAGTGGCTCTGACTTGATATTTTTAAGTGTTTTAACACCATTTTTAGTCTTTTGCATGGACTCATGAGTTCACTGTATTTACCTGCATCTAAATACTCAACTTGCGGTGGGTCGTCATTTGCCCGAAATCCACCAGGCTTTTTATCATTAACTGCAAAGAGGAACCGTTTTGTTGAAAATCCACTCAAAGAACACAGAATAATAAATCCTATTATCTCCTCTGCCTCATTTCACCTTGTTTGAGTTCTTTTTTTTCCTCCTGACGACTGGAAGCACATCAGCGAGCAGTACATATTTCACTCTAGAACAGATCTGTTGGCTCTCATGCAGTGACAGCAGGTGTGTGGGTGGGCGGACCATGCTTTCATGCTTCAACTTAAATAGCAAATCTGATTGAAATGAGTAATTGCTAGGTGTCAACTTTGTGTGTACCTTGAATAAGCTGGCTTGTTTTCAAGTGCTTGCTGAAAATGCTGCATGCAGCACGCTTGCAATATGTAGAGGTGAGATTGACCGATTTTTTTGCCTAGAGTCACTTTAAAAGGGACGCTGAAGCACTTGATTGCTTGAAAATGTTTTTTCCTACAAAGCCCTGAATGGTTTTTACATGAGAAACAGAAAGAAGAAAGGCCTCCTGGACTCAGCACAAATTGCTTTTACCGAGAGAAAAAAGTTTGATTAGTATGAGAACATAAAATTGAAATTTAATGACAGAAAATAAAGTTTGTTGCGCAATATTTTCAGAATATATTTGCTACAGGGAAGCAGAGACACTGCATCCAGACAAATTGCTGCAGCAAAAACTGTACTCAGTTTAAAAAAGAAACAATGGAGCTGTGCATACTCAGAGCCAGTGTTGGGCAAGGTACTGTTAATGTCAAATATTGTATACTTAATTTGATTTATTTGAAAGTAATTGTTACCTCATAATGGCTGTCTGTTTGGAGTGATGCGTTACACTACTATCATTTTACTTTACTCTCATGTTACAGAATCAAAGAATCGCCCATTCACTTTTCTTCTTTCTTTTTAATCTATCTGGGTGACTATCACGTTTTTATTTTTTAGTTATATTTGCAACAGCTGAAGGATGTCTGTCTTCATACTTTGTATGGATAAGCTTGTCAACACTCCGTTTTACAGTCGCAAAGTGAGGAGTGGGGGAATCACATGGGCATCATGAGTGCAACAACACAAGACACAGCAAACCAGCTAATATTACTTACTAGTCTAACAGCTCAGCGTCTGTCTGCAGCTGTTAACTTTACGAAACTAACTAGCCAACGACTAAAGGTCATTCCTGGTCTCTTGACCCCTTGCTCGGTTAATCTCTCCTTTTCTCTTCATGACTTCCTCTGTCAATGCCCTCTATGGTATCTTCATCTCCACTATGATGTCAGTAGGGCCTGCCGGCATTCCCCACCTCATAACCTTGCCTAAAAAACCTCCTCCTCCCACTGGTCCAAAGCTACTTTGCTATCGGTGTACACACAAACAAAAATCCCAGTTCAAGCTCCCAGTCCTGGCAGCATGGTTATTTGAGCTAACTAGCTTACTTAGCTGTACTTTAGCAACAAGCAAAGATTTCTGTCCATTTGGAAAGTAAATCCCTGAGAGTCGTTGGCAGAGCAGCTGGAGGACATCAGCAGGAATACCAGAAAAAGATTTTTCATAATTTTGATGCAGTTTACCGACATGTTACTTGACAAATTAACACATTAGTAACACATTATATTACTTTTTGACTGCTCAACATAATCAGAGAAGAGTGTTTTTGTATTATTAGATAAACGTTATCTTACCAAGACACCACTTTGATATGTATGCAAACGCAACAAACAGGAATTTTAAGTATGAATGCTTGTCTCATAACAGCCACAGAAACATTATCTGCTAAGACAGAATTAATAAGCAGCTGAAATCTGGCTCAATTTGATGCATTTGTGGCTGTGAAAAGAAGCTAATGAGTGTCTGTTGCAACAAACAATCCCTTATCTGTTGCAAAGAAGTCAACAATTATAAATAAGTGAATGACAAGCATTAAGATCTGTTCTCATCATCAGTTAGTCTACTGTCA
Organism: Serranus cabrilla; assembly: GCA_903364295.1. Classification (NCBI taxonomy): domain Eukaryota; kingdom Metazoa; phylum Chordata; class Actinopteri; order Perciformes; family Serranidae; genus Serranus; species Serranus cabrilla. The sequence goes on along the minus strand of CAFUXE010000304.1, from coordinate 574,122 downwards.
ATACATCCAGTGATATTTTGTAATAATTTGATTCATTAGAATTTTGTTTGCAATATGCACCACTGGTTTTCTTTTCCTCCAAGGCTTTGTCGTTGACAAAAAATATTAAATTACATTTTAAAGATTAATGGGCAATGCATTCACCAAGTTTGAAAATTAAAATATCTTCTTCTTATGTTGGATTGGCACACACAATGACCATATAGGTTGTTTGTACAGGCAGCAAAATGCGACTCATATTTACGTTTTAGACTGTCCTCTGCTACCCTCTAACGGGCGTAGTAGTAATGATTGATGGCAAAGTGGAGCTTAAATGGTGGTATTCACACTTAGGGTCCCATGTGAAAACAAGTAAACAATGTTATTGACACATCACTGAACCTCTGTGCCACACGCTATGTCCATGACCTTTTTACGTAATGTCACTTCTTGTAGTCATGTCACCCTTGTAACTACTTCTCTTCCGACATTTATGCGCATTACTTACTGTTTAAACTGTTTTTTATAACACCTTAACCACAAAGTTTTTTGCCCTAAACCTAGATCGGTGGTTTTGTAACCTAAATTCAATGAAACTGTACATGTATGTATAATGATGTGTGAGCTTAGACTGCCCTGCTCCGCTCTGTACCACAAGCTGCGAAACACTCATATGGGTCATTTTGACAAACGCTTATATGGGTCGTTATGGGTGGTATTGTCAAATTACCTTTTTTGTCGTTTAGGTTGAAGATCTTGTTGCAATTAGAGCAACATTTTTAATGGTTGCAAAAAGAAAATGAACTTGTATTTTGAGTACTTAAAGAGTGCCAATTTCGGGAGCCAGCATATGACTGAGGACTTGCACAGAAAAAATGCAGTCGTGAGTTGTCCTCTGAAAACGATAACTTTACAGAAAAAACGCAGCATTTATGAAAAAGTTGCCATGCAACCACTAACTTTCTAGAGGTAGCCATTCCTCAATGGGTGCTTGTAGGGGTGCACAGTTTGACACAGTAGAATAGTATTCTATTGAATGTAAGCTACTATGGGTAAAAGTATTGATATAGGCAGCAGATTGATAAAACAGAATGCAAGCACACTCAGGGGGGTGTACAACATGTTTCTAAGTGCTGCCATTTGCCCACAGACTGCACTTTGAGCAACTATTTCTCATTTCATGCTGAAATAGTTATATATGATAAAATATCTTTTCCCATTTAAGTTATTGTGTAACTTTTTGTTCACAGGCACCTAAGATAATATATAAATGTGCAATGAATATTTTGGAAGCCTGTACCGGCTCACCAGTTTTACAATATTAAATCTACTTTAATGAGTCCCTTCTGTATCTGCTGGGAAAATGGAAGGAAACAGCTATCTCTCTCTGTGGGGGATCAACATTTGGCACTCATCACCCATAGGACTTTAATTGGTTAATGACGGGGATCATTTAAAACTCAAGTTGAAATAGTAGGGGTTCAGACACGTAGTAATAAATTGATCTGGTGCTTGTCATTGAGTTACATGGGTATTTTTGCTGTATCATTGTTTGAGTTTATGCTTATCTGGGAGTATTTTTCTTAGATTTTGTGTATTTTAAAAAGCCATTTAGGGACAGGCATTCTGAACTACTTTAGGTTATGAATGCTCTAGTATGTGGCATTGGTTCATGTTGGTCCCAATGCAAGTAAAACATCAAATTAAATAAAGTAAAGCACATTTTAAAAGTCCCTATTGGTGACTTCTGCATCTTGGAAATGTAGCTTTAACAACTCTAATAAATTGATATTATATTTACATGGCACTCCTGCTGCTTTTGATTTAGTTGAGTTAGAGAAACCTAATGGTAAGGGAACTTTGAAAAAACAACCCAAGGTTACTTTGCAAAATCGCCGTTCATGGATTCCTGTCAAGGAGTGGAGAAAAAGGACTTAAGAAAAGAAGAATTGCTCTAAAATGCATGATGGGATATTACTACAATAGCTACTTTTCTCCTCGTCTCTGCTGCAGTCAGGGTAACACCAGCTGTCAGCAGCAAGGACACGCCAATGACTCTTTTAAAGAGTGGAAAGTCCTCCCGTTTGTCCACCTCATACATTTTTAGCACTTTTGTGACATTAGTAAAAGTAACATTAAAATGGGGGAGAGCTACATGCAACAGCATAACATAAGGCAGGGAAGTGAAGCTCCCCTAGAGGTACTGTCTGCCAGCGAAGGAAGAAACAGTTATCACAGCCTGAGCTCAAGAGACTCAGAGCAGAAGAAATCAACCTAAAAAAACAACATAAATGCTGCTGCTGTCAGGTGAAAACATCTTATCCCAACAAAGTCTGAAATGAAGAGATATATAGCTTCAGTTTAGCAAGCGGACATGTACGGAAACCAGCCCGTTTAAGGTTTTGTTGTTGTCCATAGTGCTTCCACTGGGGCTCCAGTCTGTGAAACTGTAAGAAGTCTGAATCAAAAAGGAAAATTTGTCCAAACAAAGCATATTAGTGCACATATTACCTATCTCTTTGTCTTGATTTCTTTCCCTTTTTCCAACAGTACCCTGCACATTTTTGCTCATTATGCTCCAAAACACAGACTTGTATTTGTCCACTTGCCTAAGGGTTTAGAATGATGACCATATAATCGCAACATTCCTGGTTCAAATCCAGCCACAAACCTGTGTATATCTACTATGTCTCATCTCACGAGGACAGAAAATGCCACATAAATTATTAAAAGAAAGCAATATGACCAACAGAACCCAATTTCTGAATCAGCTTACTGTGAGTGAAGTACTTAAAGGCAACATTTATAAAGTTTTACAGGTTAGATTTGTGTTTGTTGTGAAGCTTCATGAACCATCTTCTTTATATCCTGAGCCCACTAGATGGCGCTCTCTGTTTAACAAAGGGCTGAAAGCCCACAAAATGATCATTGCTTGTTCTTTAAACGAATAGCATCAAACTGTCACAACTGTTTGAACATGTCAACTTTTATAGTTCTAAATCTAAGGGATTTGCAACTTTACTCATATTTTATATATAAATAAACCAAATTGTTCACACCTGATGTCATTTATCACAATAACTCAAGAGGAATCAGTTCCTCCAATGACAAAATAATCTAATTAGCTTGTGGAGTGTGTAGCTGCATAGATTTGCATATTAATGATGTCGTGCAACTAAAGAGGTTTTCTTGAAACAATCAGCTTCTTCATGCTTTTAGATAAGCTCAAACCAACCATGTGTTATGTACATATAGATTTGGAAATATGTCACATATTTGTTTGTTTTCTTCTATCAATTTTCATTGGCACCATTAAATTAAAAAATTACAGATATTATTGCCTGTCCGTGATGGCAGAAATAAAGCAGCTTTCCTCCTTGAAGACGGACTGATAAATGACAAATTGTCCAGTTTTTCAGTAATCACAAACAGTCATTTTGCACACCCACCTACACACAACAAACACACAACCACTCCCACTTGGAGTGGAGCATCTTTAACATGTTTCTGCTAAATGAGGATCTCCGCTATGCAAGCCACCTGCCGCGCCGTGTTCTGCCAGATCATCTCCGTCACCCCGGAGGAAGCGACACTGAGTGGGATGTACTTGACCTGTGTCCATGTACGCCTCTGGGCTCCGTGTCGCTGCAGCACGGCGTAGGAGGTGGGAGTGAAATACATTATCTTTATCTCCGGCAATATAGCACATCCAGTTTAGACTACAGTTTCGTGAGACAAAAAAGACTGTCTGCAACACCTGCGTGAAATGTGCTCTGTGGCTGTGCATGACGCAAAGAGAGAAGAGTATTTTTATACCACAGAGGTGCCGTTTTCAGGAGTTAAACTCAGCGGGGAGACTGCAGTCAGACACTTTTTCCCCCCAATAAAACCTCATTATGTTGTAGTAAAAAACATTTTGTACAAATGAATTTTTTTTTATTGACCAATATACTATACAGGGATATAAAACACAAGTAAGAGCTTTATACTCCTGAAAAATAATTCCTGCACTAAATCTCCATGCCTTTGCTGTTACTTTAATCTCCCGTAATTCTTTGTGGTGTCAAAATTATATTTGATGTCATATAATGGAGAAATCACTTCTGGGGTAGTGAATCTAGCTGCTGGGCTTGTAATGTGATGGAACAAAGTAAAAAAACTGCTTTTCCTAAAGAATAAAGCATAATTTCACGTTTTTTTTATGTGTCAGCTTATTCCACACTCTCAGAAATAATGTGTAATAATTTGAATCTTTTGGGATATAACTGCTTGTCTCTGGGGCAGTACCCTCTTACGTTGAGGTCCAATATTTAGTCCTGTCAGAAATCGTGGTACAGGCCATTTCTGTCTCTCGAGGTACAATTTGCATTCATGTACCTCCAAGGGCTAGTTATTGGACCTTGACTAACTATGTGTACTTTTTAGGGTCAAAAGGGTACCTACAGTATACATTCCCAAGCCAATATCAAGGGCACACCAGCTGTACCTTAGAGGGTACTGACCCAGTGACGAGCCATTGTACCCCTGGAGGTACGAATTCAGCACATTATTTCTGAGAATGCATGTAAAGAATGCTATGCTAAATATTTTTTTTCTCTCTGTATACTGTGTTTTTTTTTTCCATAAGTACTGTCCTCAGCCAGCTCTGGCCTTTAGCAAACAGTTAGTGCAGTATTTTGAGCTGTTGATCAATACACATTTAACACCGAATTATGTGCTGGCGGCACGTAATGTGTGGGAAATACGTGCTGGCAACAAGGAAACAATGCCAATGTGAAGTCAGTGGCGATCCTTTTCATGCTGGGCCCACATATTTCCTGCTTTAAGAGCATCACTCTTTGACATGGTCGTGGTGATTGATGGTGATGTGGAGTTTAAATGGGTAAAACAAATGGTGGACTTTTACCTGGGAGAACAGGGTTGGTGTCCCGTGTGAAAGTAAAAATAAATGACTGATTTTAGCGTAACTTAAGTTTTTCGTGACTGCTGTGGCACGGTTTGTGAATCATGTTTTTTTTTTTTTACGTAACTTACAATTTTTTCATCATTTCTGTGGCTTCACTTCCGGCATTTGCGGTATATTAATTTACTTTTATTGTATTATAGAACGTATTACCAAGACGTTTTTTGCCCCAAACCTAGCTCAGTGGTTTTGTAACATTAAAGTTTTTTTTAATCCAACAAAATAAACTCTTTCCGGCTCCCTCCCTAACTTACTCACTCATGTCTGCCGATATCAGAAAAATACCAATTTTTCCCTTCAAAGGGAGGACAAGACAAGTGCAAGCTACTGATGCCTGCTGCATCTGATGTGTCAGTGTAAGAATGTAAACAGACTGTTTTTAACAATTTGTTAAATCAGTAACCATAACATTACTGCCTCAGAATAATGCATAAGGGAATGTAAAAAATGAAGTTTTTAGGGTCATAAGAAAACACGCACCACTCTGTCATGTTTGAATAATGCACATTGTTGAATAAACATTGAAAACAAAATCGCCCAGGTTGAACGATCCTGTCAGTGAAGGGCTCTTGGGAGTTTTCAACAAAGGCAGAGACGGGGGTGGCAGCTCTCAGGTGGTTTACCATTGAAGTTCCTCACATGAGTTACAAACAAGCCCAGCGTGTATTCGGTGTAACACAGCTGAAAGCTATCAGCTCTGAAGCTTTCATGGCTCCTCCAAACAAAGAAAGTTAAATATAAAGTGCAGACTGTGGGGATTGAACATTTTGCTACTTTGAAAATAGATGAGTTGGGATTTCTCATGTCATACAATTTGGCAATAATCAAACCATGTGCTTTCCATAGTGTGACTGGAGTTGCAGGAGCAGCAGATAATCTGTCTGTGTCTAGTTTGTTGTGATCGTGACTTTTCTCCAAAACCTTCAGCATCATTGTGTTGCTATGGCAAACCTCAGCATGGTTTGCACACACCCAGCAGGAAGCAGTAAGAGCTGAGAGCTGTGCTGCTTTAAAGCCAAAATTGGTCTCCCATTTTGGACATAACTACTGTGAGCACAGTTGTTTTGGCTACACACTTTATAGCGACCATATGCATTCCTTTGCATCATTACCACGTAGACATCAATACGTCCTTAAATGGCTGTGTTGATTCAGGACAACGATTAAACAAATATATTGGGATGTTGAACACAATACAAGTCATAGACAGGTTAGGGAGATGATTTCAGGATGTAGTCCCTGTAAAGCTCCCGTACATCTAATAATATAAAAATGAACAGCATTGATTACCCCTGTGCCTCACTAGGGGCATTTTAGGCTTTTCATTGTGAAACCTTTGCATCAGTTTGGCTGTTTTTTCTTTTGCCGATGGCATACATTTTGGCATGGTGGTGATTTTTTATTATTTTTATTTTAATAACTTTAACCTCAGCTCCTAAATTAAGCCTGTAATGAATAAAATGTGTGTCCAAAAACACATACTCAGCCAAAAATTGAACCCATTAAAACCACATTTCTTGATCCCCCTTCTATAAACCCAAGCATTCTATTATAGCAGGCTTACAAATTAGATTCCTGGCTTCAAAATTGTAGTTTTTACTATTTCCACCAGATTGAGCCATTTTATCATATTTGCCCTATGGGGCAAATACAAGTTATTGTCCTGGATTCCATCAGGGTTATTGCTGCTGTATTATGGAGCACAGCTGTTTGATGCAGAGCTTCAAAATCAATGTTGTTCCTAATCATAGACAACTCCTATGAAAAAATGTCCCCTGGCATTTATATAAAAATCATTTTAAAACAACAACAACAACAGTGGCATTTAAAGGGCTAAAATTATGGAAATGGATTAATATTGTGTTTGGATGAGGACCGATGTTGATTCAATAATATAAACGTGAAAGTTGAAAATATGAATATATAGTATCTGGTACCAGTTTGAGCGAGGGGACGTTTCATTTCAAGTAACGTGGGAAATTAAACAATAATAGTCAGATAGTGCACAAAAAATCTAAATACATCAAAATCACTGATACTGATTAGTGACATGATATCCAACATTGGCATTTTATTTGAAAGGGTTAAAAAAAAGAGAGTACATGGTACAGATGATCAGGACTGATGTTGATGAAAAATGATATAAAATATATTAATATGTAGTATTTGTAAAGCAGTTTAAAGAGGGGGCCTTTTTGAGATTTTCTAAAAATAAATCTAATATTTCACAAAAATAAAATGCATTTAAATCAATATTGTTGCTAATCACTGACATATTCCTGTCTGAAAATGATTGAATGTCTATTAATGATCAGGACTCAGGTTGGTTAAAATATTTAACTCAGGAAAGTAAAAAGAAAATATATTAAGATTTTGATGAAGACATTTTAGTCCCATCACATCAGAGCATTTTTTTCAGATCCATTCTGTCTCTACATGTGTATCAAGTGAAATCCCCAAACTTTAGGATAAGTGCAATTTTTCTACTTCTTTAGTTGAAACACTTTCTACAAGTCTTCACTTTAATTTGCAACACCCAAAGCAAATATGTGCCTGTTAGCATCCACTTGCATCTCTGCACTGACTTTAGAGCAACATGATGCCTCAGAAATTCTCTTTTAGTTTAATCTGAACACACTTTTACAGGCTGAATTTAATTTGAACAGATTTTGTTCCACATCGGATACAAAAACATGAATGAGATGCAACAGTTGAGTGTTTTTTTTTCTTTTTAAAGCAGAGATTATCTGCGCCCACATCTTAAACAACAACAACCCAAAACGGCCTCTCTCCCCTCCACTAATCTCCCTTTGCTTCTCGCCTTTGTGTCTTGCTAATCTTTAAACTACATCTCAGCGACGTGGCTCCCTGAGATATTTGAAAGATGTTTGAGATGTGTATCTTTTGTAGCGCCTTGAAGGCTAACTTCCATTTCTCTTGATAATAGATGCAATCTTAATGCAAGGCACTGTATGAGGAACCAGGCTATTTTAGGAATGGGAAGTCCGTATAGGCTGCATCATTTGCCAAATTGTGTTATTTAGCTGGAGAATGGCTTTGCCAGAGGCCATATTCATCTTCTAAGGCTGATTGTACTATCTTGAACACTCTGGAAATTAACTACGTGTTGTATCCTTGCTCATTCATTCCTAATGTACTTTTCCTTTCTTTCTTCTCCGGTCTTTTGTCTGTATCCCTCACGTTGTTCTTGTCTCATACTTGAACTTTCACCCACATTTGCCCTTTGTCTCTTTTCATACTTGACTTTTATCTCACTTCTCTAATTATTGGGTTTGCTCTTCTTCATGTCTCATCAATTAGCCACCCTACCCACAGAGTGTCTTTCACACCATATCAAGTAGGATGCTGCTTATGTGTCATATTTCTGTTACATGTATTATAGAGACGCAAATGATGTCTGTGATGTGCCGTTTGAGCTAAAATGATTGTTTCATTAACCTTGATAGCAGAAATGGCAGGAACATCTTACCAGAGAGTAGCTCGGTTTCATTTGTTCTTGTAAGAAATAATAGGCCATTTAGTTCCTACTGAGATACAAACAAAGTGAGATTCTCTCTTCTTTGTTTTCTCATTATAAAAAGAGAGCGGTTAGGGTGTATGAGAGTGCATAAGGTTGTTAATGAAAGACGAGTTGAAGAAGGGTCGGATTAAGTACAGAAATGCTATTTTTAAAGGATAACAGACAGCTGAAGAGGAGTCCTTTAAGAAAATAAACAGCAGATGTTCTGTATCTTGAAGTATGCAGAGGGATATTATCATTTCTCAAAAAGGAGAGTTTAGTTGTGTTATCTGGGACATAGAAAGAAAATGATTTTTCATCGATTCACTCTGATTTAGCTTAATGAACAATGACTGTGGTGTGGTCAGAAATTGTTTTAAAGAGCCATACACATACACATCCACAGTGTAAAGAAGGTTGAAGAAATACTCCAGGCGGTTCAAATGCACCCTTCATAGCTATAGCTACAAAACTAATGCACTGTAATGCATATGTTACCCACATAATTGTGAGCCAGGATGTGGACGGTTGCCTCTACAGAGGAAGGTGGTTTACGTAGTATAAAGAGGGACAAAATCCTCATAGGAAGGAGGTTAGGGTGGTTTGATGGATTAGACCAATCATTATTACTGTTCGCTCTGACTTCTAGTGGTTGGTAGCAATTAATTAAGGAATAAAGCAGGATGTGACGTCATATAAGGAGTGACAGTGGTTGGCGGATGGCTCCTTGAATGGGACTCCAGGAGACCTAGTTCATGTATTGTGACAGACAGAAAGTTTAAAAGGAAAGGTAACAATGGCATTTCTTAACTAAACTTTAACTTTGCAGTTTTGTTTATTTCTAAGTAATGTTCAAGCTATTTAGTCAATACATAGATGTTTTTTCTTAAATCTAACCACATACATATTATTTCCTAAACCTTAACACTGGTTACGGTACTCAGGCCTAACAAAACAGGAAGAAATGACAGCGACTGGTCTTTGAATGGGCTTCCAACCCATATACAGTATATGAGGCTGGTAACAACTAATAATGGCAATTTAATAGGCTGATAGCAATAGAAACATGTGATTAGATAGAATGCTATCACAATCTGGTACAAATATTATATAAACCATTGTGCTGTCAAATCATCAAACACATTTTCGACAGAGGTTTAACCGCTTTGGAAGGCAGAGACAAACAATGTCATCCTGCTGATGGAGGCATCAGATCAATAAGTGCTTCGACTGTATGCGCTGTTGAAAAGGGCATGGACAAAGGAAGTATTTTGGTGTTTGGCGACCAGAGCTATGTTTTAGGTGTTCTGCCAAACAGTTTTACTGCACACCTGCCAGCAAGGCTGGATTACCATCTGGACGAATGCCCTGGTGCCTGATGAAAAGTCCCAGTTTCACTGTATAGTCATTACAGTGGTGTGTGCTAATATGGTCATTTGTACCACTATATTAACCCATTGTCCATTCCATTCACCATAGCTATTCTTAGATGTCTAGATCTATGATAGCAATCATAGATCTAGACATGTTCTACATCATCTTAAGTGGACTGGATGCAAGTGGACTGCATTAGAGCCACACCCTGTTTTTTTTTTTATTTTAGCAAGCATAGCTGACTGTGAGGCAAGGAAGAAATGCAAGGCATATTGCAATTTATTATTCATGTTGTTAAAGTACTTCATTTGTGTTAAGTAAACATGAGATGTTGTATTACTTATACATGTCAAAATATCATATGAAAGATTTATAGCTTTCACTCAGAATAGACAGGGGATCTGGAGAGTTCATAAGACAATGAATAGGGAAAAACTGTTTTGACATACAATACAATCCGCTAATGCATCCTTTAGATTATGTACAGAGAAAATACAGCTCAGGGGACTCTGAACATGCTAGGTTTTTAAAATGTCATTTTATGTTTTATTGTGTTAAAATAACACAATGCATATGATAATAATGATATATATGCTGTGTGTTTTAAAGTATCACTTTGT
>CAFUXE010000304.1:543199-563623 GCA_903364295.1 Serranus cabrilla | reverse complement strand
CATATTATAATTACCACAAACTGTCAGAAATCAAAACCTGAGGCAAGTCGACCAGAGTGCTTGTTTGGATTCTGGGTAAAATGCATTGTCCCTGACATAATGAATGTAGTCTGTTATTTGAATACAATGAGTGCATAAAGGCAGAATACATACTGTACATAATGCAAAAAGAGTGGGAGGAACTGGGGTCATAGAGGTTAAATTTGCCCTGCAGCCGCAAGCAGTTGTTGTTTTTTTTATTATCATGTATAATTTACACAAAATATATTTTAAAATAATTTTGTTTTATCTCTTATCGATCAGTATAAATGATCAGCCAATAATAAATGTAAGCCATGTAACATTTTTAAAGAAGGGCTAATTACAATTCTAATTAACCAATGTAACTTTGCCTGCGGTGTGACCATGCAGAACATCAAATCTCACGATGCTGCTCCAACATCTTTAATATCTTATCTTTAATATTCGATTCATCTGCAAATGTAGCTGCTTTCAAACACACATGCAACATTGGTTATTATCAGACCGAGGCTTTCCACTTAATGCGACCTTCCCTTTGTGCCTTTTCGAAGTTTAAATCCTCTTCTACAAACACCTGCATCGCTCTCCCCCTCACATTTTCTCCTCTCTCTCCCTCCTTTCCACTGTTCTCCGCTAGACAGCCGGCACATTGCAGGCAGCTGTGGCTGCAGGTGTGGGAGTGAAGCAAAAGATGGCGATAGTTTTCTCTGCTGTCAGAGGGCTCTGCCACATCCAGTCCTCTGCCTGCCTTCACACGCACCGCCTGCCACAAGCTGTGTACTTGACTGCCAGAAATGGGAACAAACATCTGCCCATTCACTGCTAATGTGGCATTATAAGAAAAAATATATATATTTTAAATTGATCTGTCCTTACTCTGTTTCCTAGGTAACTGAAACAAGGACGGGCCCTCTCGGCTGCAGTAACTACGACAGCTTGGATTCAGTTAGCTCTGTGTTGGTGCACAGCCCGGAAAATAAGATCCACCTAAAGGGTAAGGCTGGATAACACACACACACAAACACAGTCACAGCCCTGAAGAAAAGGTCCACTGAAGGGTTTTTCGCACACACACACTTGAACACACACAAACACACACACTGCCGCCACCTCCATCCACCACCCTGCCAAGCCTCTCACCTCCTGTGTGTAGCAGTTGGCCGGGATGACCCTTTGCTTTACGCTGCAGTAGTTTATATGTCTGTTCTGCGTCACTGGCTCTCAGTCTCATGGGGAATCTGTTATCTTACCAGGCTGTAGGGGGACCGTGTCTGGCTATGCTGACCCCAACCTGAACCCCCCCCAACTACACCTGGAACTCTCAGTACACAAGCTCAAGTGGTAATCCACAGGCTAGCCTTCTGGTTTGATAAAACTTATAAGCAAATGATTGTGATGATGGTTATTAGTGGAATAAGAAACTTCTCTTTGACCTCAATCAAGCTGTAATGTTCTTTCCTTAAATACCTTATTAACTTTACGACACATTGTGCAATTCAGTTTAATGTGCAGTTTAATGTTTTGCAGCAATACATACAGTACTTTAGTCCTATCTGTGGATTCTTTATTTAATCTGTGGGAAATGAGCCAGTGTCACAGTGTCGGCATGTGGTTATTCAGGGTTGAGCCTGGAGGGGGTCGGTGTTCGGTCGTATGTTTGAATCTGTCCGTCCACTCATACTACTGAAACAATCAGCCTAATTATGTTTATGCACATCTATGTCAGTATGCCTAAGGGCCCCTCATGGTTGCAGTGATTCACATTTTTTGAACAACCTGTGTCATAGATTGTTCTTTATACAGTCATTGTCTGCTGACATCTCAGTCATCTGGCCTGTAGGGGTCGCAAGTCATCAACAACCTGTCCTAGTATGGCCAGACGATTCATCAAATTTTTACTTTAATTACAACTTTGGCTTTTACCAAGTATGAAAACAAGGTAATCGAGATTAGATCATTATTGGTTTGTCTGGTGTAATAAATCCAGCAGAACCCATTCCTTTACCTCAGTGCACTTTCACGTCTCATGTTAATTCAATGGCGCTATCAGGATCACTGCTGTTGTTATCATGTTCCTGTGGAAAACATCATGCTGCAGTTATTAGTTATTCTATAACAACCCACTTATTAACCTTTTTAAGAAATATAAGAATTAATTTCATAATGAAATGAAACATTCTATTATTGACGACCATTACCATAGGCAAACCCAGTGTATAAAGATAGCAGCAATGCTTTCTGTGTAGACACCTTATGCACAAGAGCTGCATCGGTTCAGCGAGTGGAACGTCATGCAAAGACAGTGTTGTCAAAGGGAGTTCAGAAGGAGAATTGATTGAGATTCAACTCTGGGAAGGAAGGGCGAGACAGATCTGCTTTCTAATGAGTGAACTTCTCTTGTCGAAAACTCTTCAAATTCAGCAGAGCCCATCTACCAACTCATTCCTGCATCTATTTCTTTTTTGGAAGAGTGATATTTTTGTACTCTATGACTGTGATACAAGTAAGAACCCAATGTCACTATTATTAGTCAAAGGAAAATGATCAACACACCAAGCGAGACATCTTCAGTTAGACATTGTGGGGAACCAGAGTGGGAGGAAAGGGAAAGCGTGATGTGTGTAGGGGGCTAAGTGTATATATATGAATAAAGATATAAACTATTTAATACGGTTACACTAAGGAGCAGCCATTTGCAGTATAATGGGCGGTGTTGGTGATCAGGGAAATGAGGCTGTGCCTTGACTAGATAGCATCTCATGTATTCTGCATCAGCAGGTCTGTTTGACCTTGTTTCGCCTCTCCGGCCCACAAGGTTCTGATTTGCATCAAACTGTGCAATCACCTGGCATGAAGTCCAAGCTCAAGTCTTGACCACTTCACACTTACACTATAGTTCAATAATCAATAATCAAAAGCAGATCTGGTTTTCAATAGGAAAGGAATTGCATGAAAATCACATTTCATCACATTTCATAGCATTTACCCTGAAAACATACTAGGCCAAATGAGTTACATAACATCAGCATTGGTTATTCGCTGATGATATGACTCACTTTGAGGAGAGCTTGTGAGTGTTCAAGCTGTTGATGGTTGTCACATATGCAGCAGGAGGTGGTCAGTGAACAGTGAACACTACAGTTGTGTTTGGGGGGCAGTTTAACAGTGACTAGTGATGGGCAAAAATGTTCCTTATTTGTCATATTTCCATATTTAATACATTGGGCTGACCTGAATAGATGACAGCCTGATTCAGCTGCCAATCTCTTTCAACTTGCTACAGCTGCTCAGTCCAGTCGGGCTATAGGCAAGACCAATAAGTAGTGATGTGCTAATGAAGCCTCATGAACTATTTTGTTTATTTGCTGAGCCCACTAGATGGCGCTCTGGATTCAAAGAAAAAGGCTCAAGCGTCCATCCCTATGCTGACCCAAGAGCACCATCTAGTGGGCTAAAATAATAAAGAAATGGTTCATTTCTCGGCTGGCTCCAAAAAGAGAGTCAATTTTCAAAGAACCCCATGTCAAAATGTTTATATCATGGTATGAAAAACCGTTTTGATCTATATGGCTTATTTCCACCTTAATGACAACTGTATGAGGGTGAAAGTGTTTACAAGTCACCTGTTTATTACATATTGAGGCTTAAAGTTATGCATAATTAAGGGCATGGTCCCTTTGAGTGTAAGGCAGCTGCCCTCACAGGTGGCTGCATTCAGCCCACCTCAGATTACCCACACTCCACCTCTTTGCCCCATTTTCCCCATCAGCCTGAGCCACAGGAGCCACCCACTTGAGCTTTATTTCGGCTCTTCAGAAACCTATGGGTGACATGGAGAATCCATATTTAACACAGTGCATAGTGCATGTCCTCTATCCATAAAGCCTAACTGCCCCTCCAAGCCACATACTTCCATGTGGTCAGACACAAAGATATGACAAAAGTTTGTCCAAACTGCTAATTTAATGGTGACTTCAATATTTCATGTTATCTTAATACATTTTTAGTCTCTCTCTCTCTCTCTCTCTCGGTCTCTCGCTCTACACCAGTGCTCTCTCTGTCTTTCCTCCGGCTGCTTCTGACATATCCATCATGACAGGTGTCGCTGCGCGAACAAAGGAATCAGCTTACTTTTACAAGAAGAATTAAGTTAATGATGCTATTTTTACTTCATGGATTCATTCATCCTGACTGAATGCATTTGTTTGTTTTTCCTGTTGTTACGTTACGTGTATGTCTGAACTTCAATGTGCATAATGCTGTATGTGCAAAGTTAGTTTCACATTTCACATCTGTTAAAGGGGGGGAGTGTTCACCTTTGATATCTGCAGTGCAGCAAAGTGTGATGTGTAAAATTTAAGTCTGCAGTGCACATACAGTGAGAATGGACTTTCTGCTAGTGATGTGCCAGTGAAGCCTCATGAATCATTATCACTAGATAGTGTTCTTGATTTAAAGAAAAAGGCTCAAGCAATGAATTAATTGAGTATGCTTTCCCCCCTTTGTTGAACAGAGAGCGCTATCTAGTGGGCTCAAAAATTATGAAAATGGTTCATGCGGCCTCATTGGCACATCACTACTTTTTGCATGTTTGTCTGGGTTTGAACCCTCTGAGCCCCATCATTGTTAAGTTGCAACAACCACTTGAAACTCAGTAGTTCCTGTCAAAATATAGGGAAACAACCACATATCCCAACTCCCCTGACTCAAAACTGCATCACTGCAACAAAAAAATAGAAAAATAGTAATACTGTTAGACACAACATTTCCACTGACCCTCAGCTCTCTCTTTTGGACCAATCCCTACAATTTTTCAAGTCACTATTGACCTGAAATATCGTTTTACTTTATTCTAAATATGTTTAGTAACACACATGATTTGGAGGGATTCAGTGGATGTCATTCACTAAACTAAGAGAGTCAAGAGACTCACATAACAAAAAATCATAATGATGTTCAATGTTAACATGTAAATGTTAAGATATTGTAGAAGACACAATTAACTTGCTGTTTAAATTGTGCAGAAATGCATTATAACAGTTATTACTATTACAAATTATATTAGTCAGATTCATTTTTTGTAAATTTGCTGTCCCAAACAATTCTGCATCAATAAAATACATTTTTATGTGCATATATTTAATGTATAATTAAATTAGTAATGTATAAGTCATCAATTCCTTATAATTCAGGGACTATGTTAAAATTAAAGCATAAGCATTTGTAAGCATTATAAGACCCAATCTTGCAATTGACTGTGTTTTCATTATATTTTCCTTTTCTTCTTTTTTTAAACAGAGGCTTCTTGAAATCTAAAAATGTGGGAGAAAAAGCAAGATCATTAAATCAATGTTTTAGTTTTGGAGGGTTAAAACATGCCTAGAGAGGGTTTCCTTTTAAAGCAGAATGGGGCTTTTTTCCCCCCCGACACATCCCACATTTCAACATCATTTTGGCCTAGCTCTCATTTTACATTATTTGCAAGGGTCACTTGATAATCACAAGTGGCTCTCAGGGTCGGTTCCCTTGGAATTTCTACAAGAGTCATCCATTTCAGTTTCCAGGAAGGCTAACTGCCTTGTTTCCAGTTTTCTTTTAGATGAAGCAGATAAAATACAACTCATTACATTCTGAGGCAGTCTTCTGTGGATTGTATCACTTCAGGTGTTAATAATTCAGGAGCAGATACTACTTCTCACTACTACTGAGATGATGCTTTTGGCACATGCTATAACAGCACAGACTTATGGGCAAACTGATAATGGACACAAATATTAAAAGAGCATAAAGAAAAGGAGATATCAAAGTACCATTATCCACCACGGCCACACAGCCTGTTCCTTTCCTTTTAGAGAATAATCACCATCCCTGATCTGTAACCTTATGTAAAAGAAAAGACACAAAGGGGAACCAAACTTTTTAGTCATTTAAATTTGTCCTTGGGACTGTACCTCATCCACCCAAGTGTGAGCTATCACACATTTCATTGAGCTGCTGCTTCACAGTGGGCACTTCAAATTTCTCCAAAGCTGAAGCATAATTTGGTTTTCCATTGTAAGGCCAAAGGCAACAGTGTTGTTGGAATGCAGTCAGCGTGGCCCGTGCTTCTGAAGTGATGAGTATTATCAGCATGGGATCTGGCTGCAATGTGGCATCTAACAAAGTAAGAAGAATAGCTCGGTTTCTGAGCAGCGGCATAAAACCTTGAATTCTGAGGCCTTTTTCTAACATTCATGAATAGGTTTTAGACTCATCATTACACACATCTTTTGGTGTTAATACATCACGAAGTAGGGCTGCAGTTTATAATGCTAATTTACAGGATTATACTCGTATTTTGAGCTGTTACTAGAACAAGTTTGTTACTAGAACAAGCCCTGCAGTAGTCTGGCGACCTGTCCAGGGTGCCCGCCACTCACTCAGTGTCAGCTGGGTTTTGCTCCAGCCAAGTATGAATGAATAAATGAATGTTCAGTTGGTTCAGCTGTGCAGGTCAGGCAGCCTTGTAGTGCCTTACCATTAGCAAGCTCTTTCCTTTTTGTAAAATAAGTAGTTAAAATATTTGTTACAACTATTATTTGTGAGAAATTCAAATGAAAGAAACATTAACTTCCGTTTTTTTGGAGAGTGCTCTCTGAATTTAGAGAATATGATTTATTTTACAGGACAAACATTGCCAGAAGAATTACATATTCATATAGAGGGTGTGATATGTATAACAAGTTTTTTTGGGGCGTTGCCTTTACTAGTAGTTGCAGTCAAACATTATGTTAAATTGAATAGTTTTAACTCAAAAGCATCCTTTTAAAATAAATAAATGAATAAATAAAAAATTCAGCAATAAAAACTTCTTAACCAAAAACACAATGCACAATTAAGCATATTGTAGAAGGAATGTGATCCAAAATTTAGGAGAAATTAAAAACATTAGCAACCAAGATTACATAATTCCCTGACATTAGCATGTAGCTATAAAACACAACAGTAACGTAGCTACAGCAGATGACCATATATAGAAATCCACCACATCAGAAATGCTCCACGGGGGTTACTTTTGGCCCAGGATTACCACATTATTTGAAATTTTGGCCACGTTAAATGAAAACATCCGACATTCTAACTTTAAACATATGACAGAAAGTGTGTTCATGCATAGCCCAACCAGATCCATTTAGAGGCTAGTTAAGAGAATGGACATTTAGGGCACATTTTGAAGTTTCACAGTAATGGTATTTGTTATTCAGAAACGATGGGTTTAGACATATTATTTGTCTGGTCCAGTCCCAGGGAAGTTTCATTTGCTGGTACATTAAGACATTGGTAGTACATGTAAGTTGGCTGAAACTCAATTTGTAAATGCACTATTTGAATCCCATATATTATATTATGTTACTCTCCGCTGCAGACCTAGACATTCCTTGTGTTTGCAAATGGTGTAATGTATGATCTGTTTGTTGTATTTTGTAATGGGATTGGAGAACCACAGCAATGTCCAAGGGTAAACTCTTCCTCTAATTCCAACCAATTAGCCTGATGGGTTCCATTGAAGTAGAATTTAAGAACTCTTGTCCTGGCAGCCCAATCAACAACAATTAGGTCATGCAAGTTGTTTCTGGCTTTCGTAGCACTAAATAAAATCTGTATTTAGGTGCCTGGTGTAATCATTCATTAAGTAATGAGCACCTAGGGGGGAAGCTATTTTGAAATGGGTATCTCTGTAAGAGGATATATTCAAATATAACTATTGGATGTGCTTGAGCCTCTGTACCACTTATAAATCATAAAAGAAAAGAAAAAGCTATATCAGAGTTATAGGACAGGAAAGTGTTACATCATTTTGTGGTGATATGGTAGAAAGCTCAGCGCTGTACATTCTCCAGCCAAGAAGAAAAAGTCTCTTTGTATTTTCTATTCCCCGAATGCTTCAACGCTCCACTGTTCTTACTCTTTCTGATCTCTGACTCTGATTGCATGTCTCTGTGTTTGTGTGTACCTTAAGGCTTTGCCTGGATGTTTGTGTGCGAGTGCATATATGCTTGTGTGAAATGCTTTGGTGCCAACACTAGCTACCCTTCTCTCATCACTAATGATTGTCAGAAACAGGCTGACTTTAGCCTTGACTCAGAGCCACGCTTTGAAGTGGAGATGCAAAGTCAATATTATTTTTATTGAATGTTTTTGCACAGCTTTTTGCTTTCAAAATTAAACCTCTTCACTTATTAGCTGTTCATCCCTATTGTGTATATGAATGTGGGTGGTGTGCTTGAGGATGAGTGCATCAACAGCACATCAAGAGTCCAGGATCAGCCAGTACGGTAACAACACACAGGAGCACATGGGGAGAGACGGGGGGACCAGAGCATCAGATGCATTAGGCAGCCTTTAGTTTACATACTCTTCAAAAGAAAGCAACCCTGCGCTCACCACTATGCCCCATGTGGACAAAGGCTTGTAGAGGACAAACTCCACCCGAAGGCAAGTGTACTCAGACTACTTAAAGAGAATACAGTATCTGTGCCCTCCATATGATTCTTTCCAAAAAACTCAGATGAAGCCCAACTGAGGAGTGTTATTTAGCCCCATTCCTGACAAGTTGACTTGATTGGTACGAATATATTCTTTTGGTCTTCTGGTTTCATATGATACCAATATTCATCTCTGTAGTGTCAGCGACTAAAACACTATGTCTCTGAACGACGGTCTAGTTGGAGGTGGATCCAGGCTTAATATTGCAGGGGCACTGGACTCCCCTTGCCCCCCCCTTAGAACCACCATTAAATGATCATCTCTAAGGAGTGAGATTAAATGAGAGTTGAGTACAAATGAATCAACAGAGGATTGGATTTGCATCAGCCAGGAAATATGGTGGCAAGAAAACCAAAGGAGTCAGATTTGACCTCTTTCACCATCGCCAGAACCAGTTCTAAACCGGAATTACTCTTTCAAATCTACCATAGTATTCAACCTCAACCCCACATTACTACAAACAAAAGGACAGCCCTGAACTGACATACTTAAAAATAAACAGGCGCTGACACTGAACATGACCTCTTATTTCTGCCTGTTTCAGTGTTGACCATTTGCATACTCCTGAAAGCCATGCAAACCCTGCAGCATATATACACAACATATCTCTGGAGAATATAATGCCTGGTCTCTAACATGAGCCTTAACTGCCCACAGTGAGCCCTTTGACCTCACAGTCACAGATAAAATGTTGCTCAGCTTTTAGAACCACCTCAGAGCATTCTGTGGGACCTTTCCATATGGTTGGATCGATATTTGCTACAACATGCAATGACCCTATGGAGAACCTTAACTATGGTTAAGCTAAAGTTCTGCTTTTCTATTATATTTATGCACTTCATACCAGCAGTCATCACAGCAGGCAGGTGCCTGGCCTTCTCTTAAATTGCAAAACAGATTTATACCTCCATCAGTTTTGTGAATATTAATGTAGAAAAACGAGCACATTACTACACAGATGCAGAAGGGGACATTAAGGATTTTACTGGGTTTAAAAACCAAATGAAATATTGGTATAATGTAAATACAAAACGAAAAAAAAAAAAAAGAAAAAAGGTGTAGACATTTTAAAAGAATTCTGGCATTTTTCAACCTGGATTTTATGTTCCCAAGTGTTTGTATCTAAGTGATTATTGGGGATAAGAATGTTTTAAATCGACACAGTATTAAGGGAGCACGTTGCAGCCTGTGGTGGCGAATAAAGTTAGCATGTAGTTGGACAAGTAACTGCCCACCTTCAACGTATATCCACTAAAAGTGCTTATTTTTGCCAGTGGAAATAATACATTTGTATTACATGAATAAAACTGTGTTGTTTTTACCCCAAACTGCAGTGGAATAGCACCAAGGAGGCATGACTGTAAAGGGAAGATTCCTGGGTACCTGGGACACATTTTTATTCAGACATCTTAGTTTAAAGGTCGAGGGACACCTTCAAAAAAGCCCATCTTAGTTTTATATATATATAAAAGGATTCAAGTTAGAAATGACAGAAATTGTCATTTAATAATTACATTACATATTATATCTGTAGTTGCAGGTTTCTTACTGAATCTGAACATTTGCTGCATGTCCATCCAAGATCCTACTGTCCCACACTGCTACCCACATTAAATACACACTACTACCTGCACTGGCACTGAACTTTGCCATTAGAACTGTCCAATATAAATGGAATTCCTGAGGATATGGGGCTGTTAAAAAGACCAGCCACAGATATCAACCTAAAACAACAAGCTTTGTTCCACTTGTGGCTAGAAAGAACAAAACCCACTTTGTAAGTCCACCAGACCTTGACCTCACTCTTGTACCGGCAGGTAAAAAAACTGCCACTTTAGTCCTCCTCTGAGACCTCTAGGAGTACTCTCAGGGTCTCCAGCTCACAGATCTGATGCTGGAGAGTAGAGGCAGTCACTTTATTTGTAGCCAGGACTCTAACCTCAAAGGACTTTAGCGACAACCACTACCATTTGATAACTTGGCTGTAACCTTGTCCCCTATTCCCTCCCTTTTCTATTTCCGCATTCTCCTGGAAAGTACTTTCCTGGTGCCTGTCCTCTCTTTTAACCACCATCTTTATAGGTAAGAATCCTTGAAACGGTCTACAGCCTTATAAGCGCCATCTCACATTTATCCTTGTTCACCCTCATTGACGAGGCCCTTTCATACAGACTTGCTCAAGGTTTCAAAAAGTCTGTGCATGTAAAGATTACACAGAAAACTACCCACAAACTCAAAAAAGAAGTCTCTTCAGTTGATCTTGACCATATCACCATCGCCTGCATATAAAAACATTTCCCACAAAATGATACCCTCTCCAAATTCAGAAACCCAGATTAAAGATGTACATTATATGTGGTAAACATTAGAGCCCAAGCAATGTGGTATTTTTGTAAATTATTAGTGGGAAAATGTATTAGAGTATTATAGGTCTATATAATGTTTTGTTTTTTTGCTATAATGAAAATATGATTTTTCTATGTGGATTGTGCATAGATTTTGCACTAATGAGACTGTATTGATACTCAGAAGGCTGCTTTACAAATTATTATGGAATAAAAAGTATTATCCAATACATACAATGTATTGAATTGTCAAGAAATACTAGAAAGAAACACTCAAAAAAGAAGAATACAAATAGCTAAAATAAAAATCAATTATGTTTACTATCAAGTCGAGTGCTAACAATTAAATACATAAAAACATAAAATAAAATAAACTATATGGTACTGGATGTTCAGTATCCGTCACTGACACTTTCATAAGTACAAAATAAAATCAGTAGTAATATGACACCATTTCTGGATCACCCCAAGCGTCATTTACTGCATTATATGTTCTTTAAAAAAAGGTTTTCATGCCAGGCAGCATATATCCCGATATCAAAAAATACAGATATGTCTGATAAACCAATATATAAATCTGCCAGGTTCTAGGACATATTCATATTCATATTCATTTTCTTTTTCAATGACAAGCCAACCTTCCCCCTCTATTCCATCCCATTCTGTTCACGACCAGTGACGGAATTATGAGTCTATAATAGCTGTCCCTGGAATACAATGTAGACTTGCTCCCAATGTATCACACAGTCAAAGTAGTTTCTCACTATATAAGATTTCATAATACCAGCACAAAAATGAATCTGCAGGCCCCACTTTTAAGTCAGAAATGACACCATTGCCTGCTGACAGCTGCTCGTTGGCCTTCTCAGAGGGACTCCAGGAAAACCTCTAACAGATCCTCCCCCACAGCACCCCGAACGCAGCTTCAGAACTCTGCTGGAATTCCATCAATAGCGGTAGCAGGGGCCTGGGGACAGATGCTGTTCGACACTTGTGAGCTCCTGCAGGGTGAGAGGTCTGTCAAGTGCCTCCCTCTGCTCAGGCCTTACTCTGGGCAGTCACTGAAACAAATTCTCAGTACACCACCTGTCACTGTGTAACACGGCATATAAATCGCTTGCCAAATGCCTTATCGGTGCCTTTGCTGACATCACGGCCCTAAATGGCGGTCGTCAATGTAAAGGTTGTTTAAAGAGAGGGAGGGTTATAGAGAGGTAGATGAAACTTCATTCTTTGAAAAAGTACTCTGGACTATTGAGGCTTTTTACCCAAACACCTAGAAGATCACCTCCAAGCAGGCATTATCTACCCCCAACCTGACTACCCTGCTTTTTTCATACATCCACCGTGTAGCTGAATCTCTCTGAAAGAACACAAAACTATCGCAAGCGAGCACAAAACCACCCAGGAACCCATACATTTCATCCTGACCAACACATCTGCAGAAAATTCAAGTGACAGTCAAATGGAAAGAAAGAAAAAGACATGCAGGCATTGAGATAAGCCCAAAGAGAGACAGAGTGTGATACAGCAACATCTGTGCCAGCTCCATGTACTGTACCGTAGATTGAAGCTGAGTCACTGCCAAAACAGGAGCACACTCCACCAACACTATCGCCTCTATAGCAGAGAGTGCATTCCAGTGAAGTGGACCAAAAGCAAGGGCTAAGAGGGGACACACACACAAACACACAGTCGGACACACACTGATAACAGAGGGGTGGTGATCATAAGGGAGGCTTAAGAGCTTCAAATTGCACAAAATGGAAAGTGTGGTCTCTGTTGGAGATTGAGAAATAGAAAGAGAGGGAAGCATGGGTGTGTTATTTCTGGTCTACTGGGGTGATCTAAATCTGTGTCTCTGGATGGAAGCAAAGCCTTATGGGTAATGACCCTAAAAGCCCCCATCAAAAGGAGACACAGACAGGTTCTGAAATGCATTGTGGGGAGTGAAAACAGGTGCCTGAAAAGGAAATATAAATAGTGAAGGCCAAGAGTCCAGTCTTCTATGATATCTGCATTCATTATGTACTGTTAAACAATACATTATATATATGCATATGCATATGCATGTATAAGTGTCCTGATGTGCATACATTAAGTAACTTTATTTAATCTATGATCCATTTTTACTAAACCTAACCACATCATTTATTTTTTTCCTTAATCTAATCAAATCTAATCTAATCACGTAGTTTCTTTCCTAAACTTAACCACCTAGGTTTGGCACTCACACTCAAATAAAATGGTGACTGGCAAACAAACGATCATAATGGAACATGATGGACGTCATGATAGAAAAACAAACCAACAGACACATCTAGCCAATGACCTATATGAATACAGGACAAATGCCCCATCTCGCAATATTGATGTGTGAGTAAAAACTAATTTATGTAATCTCCGTCGCCCATGCTTTCTACCAAACAAACAGACAGACAAACACACAAATCACCTTGGGTCGTCCGTCAGCATCATGAATTATAAAGGTCAAAAGTGTGAAACAGCGCTATGATCTTCAGATTCCCTCACACATGTGCACACCGGCCCCAATGCCCTCACTATCTCCCCTATCTTTGCCAGATCATCTCTGTAGAGTCCCTCTTAGAGTTCCAGCCTCAGTTCCTGCCCCGTGCCCGCTTCCTCTGCCCTTGCTGACAGATTACCTGTCGCAGAACTCCGCTTTGAAATTTACCAAGTAAACGATTGATTGCTTTCAGCTGCTCTGCCTCTGAGTGCTGCTTTCAAGTCCGCATCTCTGTGTTCAGCACCATTACAGTATGGAGGAGTGATGATTTATTGATTAAATGATTAATTGGTTGTCTTAATATCCTCCATAGAGCAGTATGTAATTAATAAAGAAAACAGTGTTAGATTAATTATAATTCAAGTAAAAATAGGCTGTAAATCAAAGTGAGGTAGCAACCTAGAGGCGTAATTATGAGTGACTTAAGGAGAACATTTTCTGTTTTCCTCTTTTTAATTTCCATACCTTTCTGAGTGCAGCATTTATGATATTAAGAATGGCGGTTTAGGGGTTCGCACTTTCTCAGCATTGATTGGATGAGCATTATGAGTGGTGATCAGCCTCATAGGTATGGGTTACAATGGGTTCACAAGGTCCTTGTCAGCCTGTTAAATAGACTGTTATATAAACATTTGTTGTTAAGCATAGACCTCTAATGGCTGTAGTAATTGTTTCAGGAGTGAAGGAGGAAGTGATTAAGTATAGTCTCGGCAAAGATGAAGGATGGCTTCCACCCATTTAGTAACATGAGAAATTTAATCAAAACCATGATAATTTTTTCCTAAACCCAACCATGTAATTTAGTTTTTTTCTGAGCGTAACCACCCAGTTTCGGCACCTCAACTGACACAAATACTCAATATACTCAATAATCATCTATCTATCAGTTGAACAATGTTATACCAGGAATGTCTATCACCCATGAATGTATGCAAGCTTTTAATTCATTAGCATCTGTTCCACTAGTTTCTGTAGTTGAGTGCAATCTGTCATGCAGCATCAGGTTTCAGAGAAAATAATTATTTTAATTTAATTTCCATATATGGAGACAAACTGGAACCCACTGCATCAATTGCCATTATAAGTTGAATTTTTTATAAATTCAAATAATACATTCATTTAAAATGAAATAGCTGTCTACAGAAGGGCTCTGTGCTTCGATAATGGGGCTGAGAAAACTGAAAAATTTTGCTGAATTCATTAAAAAGTCATAGTGGTCAAGGTGTAAAGGCTTTCATTAAAGCTCCCTTTCATAGTTCATGTGATCAGATGATTCAGAAAGAAATGTGCTAAAGGCCTCTAAAATAAGTAACCAAACCAAAATAAGCCTGCCATAGAATTCCTACCTCAGCGATATTCATCCATGCTGCATTATTGGGCCGTGTGCAGCTTCAAATGATATGAAACGTCAAATAGAGGTTAATATTCGACATTTTGTGTGACATATTGAAGTGTTTTTTTTAGATCAGCAGATGCGAGTTGCATGATGAACAGGAGCAACTCAGTCAGAATACTAATGTGTACTGCAATAAGGACGCATGTCAAAGGTGAGAAGCAGCAAGGTTAGAGAAGAGGAGTCGCCAACAAGTGTCTCACTCAGCCTGTTGAATAAAATGTCCTCATTTTCACTTTCTACTTTATTATGCATTTTAAAAAATATATGAAGCTGTGCTGGATGAACAGAACACTTTTCTATCGAAATAATAAAAGACGAATCTAATCAGCTTGGTGCAAATAATTGACTTTAGAGCTGTATTTAAAATGCATTCCAAACAGAATGATATGACTCTTAAGGCCAAGGCTTTTATGGAAACTACTTTTACTACTGCCACCACTGTTGTGGCAAAGAGGAGATAAGTCCTTTTGAGCCTGAGCAGTCCACAGGACAATTACTGCATCTACTTTCCAAATGTGGCAGAGTGATAGTAACTAAACCAAAGAAAAAATTAGAAGAAAGAAGATGGATGAACAAACAGCGAGGTGGAAGAGAGACAGAGAAAGTGCATGGGAAGAGTGTTATTTAGCTGTCTCCAAAACTGAAGAAACCCCTGCCAGATTTGAAACTAGTACACACACGCACACAAACACATGCAAAAACGTCAAAGCACCTGCCAAAGCATGAAAGAGGAAAAATGTGACTAATTACATCTCTTTCCAATCCAATGAAAGAGTAAATACCAAAGAGGAGACATGCATATTCATAGCAGGGCACAGCAGGATTGACTTGGCTGTTGAAAATCATCCACACTAAGATCGTGAAGTGAGGGGAGAGGAAGCTTTTGACACAACAAATTATTGAATATTAGACAGACAGACAGACAGACAGAGAGACACGAACCAACAGATGACTTCAGAGAAGCAGCGTGAACACCACACGGCATGCCTTCTGAAAGCCGCCTGCTGGTCTCTAACAGATTACGAAGCACTTTTAAGATCACGCGTCAGCTTTTGATTCTGTTTAATGGACTGCGTAGTCAGGAAACTTTGGCACCATAATTAGCATTTCACTGTATTTTAAATATAATTTAAATAATGAAAGCGGTGAAATTGAAAGCGAGCTGTTACCCTGCTGTTAAAGGACATGCAGACGGACAGTGTTTCACGCAGCTTGGGAATTTATTATGTTCAAGTCTGTTGCTTAGATCCTTAATTGTTGAAGCATAACACTTATATCATAAACTAAAATCAACGAAATAAATTTAATGGACACAGTTCAATGACATTTTATATTGAATTAATAATACTTCTAATAAATAGAATGAATGTTCTGATGATGATGTGAGCATTTCCATTTCTCAGCAGGAAGAGAAAATAATGAAACCTGAGATAGGAACCAACTTGTACATGACAGGCAGGAACAGCAGGTTGTTTATGATGACTGCAGACGAGGTGACAGGTTCTACTGATAGCTCCCAAAACTACTAAAATATGCCCCTAGGAGGGCTTCTGAACGTATTGTATATGCACCCGCAGTATCTGCTGCAAGAGCTGCCAGTGAAAATGATCCAAGCTAAGCTGCTCAGAACAAAACAACCTATTTCTTTGTCCCTGTGATAATACCAGCACACATGTAGGAAGTTGAAATCTCTTCTTGAATCAGCCCGAGAATAAAGAGCCATTGGAAATTTGGTTAAGTGAGCACCCGACACAACAAACACAGCCAGCTGAGGAGATGATGTCTTTGCACATGTTGTTTGTACTGGTCCAGCCATGATATGACATGTTATTAGTGTCAGTATCTCTACGGTATCAGTATCCAATGATGGGATGTACTGCTGATGAGCATTTTAATAGCTTGTATTCTGATGTACGTACTGAAGCTTCAGTTTGAACTGTCATTTTAGTGTCATGGACATCATTAGTAGTCATGTTATATGTTAAGAAATGTATCCCAATAGAACCCATTAAGATTTCTGCCCCTTTTATAGATGATCAGAGGGGAACGGGGGATATTTAGGGGGAGATAGCAGGTCAACAGTAGAAGCCATAGACATAGAAATGGTGTGAACCATCAGAAAGCTGGGGATCTGAAGATTAATTTGAGATGCTGCTCAGATCGTTGTGTTTCTAATTTTTCTCATAAATCTAATCTATAAAAATGAGTTAACCCTTGCCATTCGTCCAAATTGTCCTCATAATTGGGGTTGTGGGCAGTGGATTTTTAGGGGGAGATAGCAGGTCAATAATCGGTGCCACATAGAAGTCGTGTACATCAACTGAAAGCTCAGCACACTCTGTCAAGTTGTTCTTGTCATAACTCTTAAGCTGTAAGGGTTTATAGTATTATAGTATGGTTTTATAAGTCCATTTCCATGCCCAATTATGTCTCTTAGCACTTCTGTTTAATAAACTGCAAAGTTTCATGAGGCTGTGATCAACCTAGAGGTCACAGCAGGTCATATTATACTGTCAGGTCAAGCTCCAAAAAATGGTCTCATTGCAATCAAATGACTACATGGGGACAAACATCGTCACACATGAATAACGCTTATCTCATTGAATCCACACAACTCTCAGTTTTCCAGTCACACCCGATTAATGTAATTTCCAGGCTCAATGTTTATGGATCCTATTAGGCAGAAATATTCTATTTATTATTACATATTTTGCCCCAAACTGCATGGTATTAGCATAAAGTCGGCATGTCTGTAAAGGGAAGACTCGTAGGTAACTGAGAACCCATTTATTATACTTGATATCTGAGTTCACATATCAAGATAGTGTGACATGGCATCAGTGGATTCATTAGATCTTCTAGTTTCATATAATACCAATATTTCTGTAGCCTTAAGACTGAGTCCACTACAGCCGTTGAAAGGAAATAGTCGGAGGGCCCTGTCAGCAGTCCGTCAGAACTCAAAAGGTTTAAGGGAAAAATTTGCAAAAAGATGTCCTTTAAAACAAGATTTCTATCCAAAAGTAGTGGTTCCAAGCTGTTTGTGCTATAATGATTGTTGCTTTTAAGGACATATAATTTTCAGCACCCTGATGTGTCTAAAATTAACGTTCATAATCCTGTAAGAAATTGCACATTTCTCCTCTCAGACATACAAAAATTTAAATTGAAAACACAGGAAAGCATCTTGAAAAATTGTAAAATAAAAAAAAGTCGTTATTATGAAATAAAGCAATACGTTATCATGTGTTCCTCTTTTTTCCAGGCTTGCAAGATGTCCTGCCAGAGTTCTTGCGTGGGCGGTTTGTGGAGGCAGCCCTCAGCTATGTGGCGTGCAACTCGGAGGGCGAGTTGCTCTGCCGCAATAACGACTGCTGGTGCAGGTGCTCTCCCCGCTTCCCAGAGTGCAACTGCCCCTTTGCTGACATCAAGGTCATGGAGGAAAACCTTGAAAAGAGCAAAGATGCCTGGGGCAGCTTCAACCAAGACTTCATGGAATCAGGTACGTGCTGGAATGGTTCATATGAGACTCATTGTGCTGGCGCTTATAACGCGATTATGGTGAGTGAAAGTTTGGTTAAATGTATGAAAGAAGAATGAAAACAGCAGATTAAACTGTTTGGGGATAAAAGTCTGTTGGGTTGGTCACTTGTGTTGAACGAAGGTTTTAGTTTCACTTCAGGCCTGGAGTAACTTTTCATTCAAGACGTATGAAGCTGGTATGATAATTGTGGCTACAATAAATCTGGTGATATTTATGTGGATCATTTTAAGGTGATACTGATAAGTGGCATAGCAATCGAGCAAGTGGAGCAGCTGCTCCCTCATTATTTGACCTGATTAAATGTGTACTTTAGTATCCCCACTTTTCCCAAACAACTTAAATTTAAAGTACAGTAGATGGCTTCAAAAAAGTCCTTTCAGGCTGCTTCATATATAGCATATGTATCAAAATTCTTTAAATTCCAGAGAATGGACCTCTTAACTTTCTCTTGCCTCACAATTTATAATTTTTATAGAAATCCCAAACTCTTTTTGACTCCTACAAACCACTTTAACCCAATCTGTCCATCTGGAGAACCATTTCAGGACACCTGGAGTTGCCCTGACACATGTAGCACACAACAGGAGATTTCCGGTGACTGACATGTTTATCTCCTGGAAGTACTCTGTTTGGTCTAGACGGATGAAACAAAAGGCTTTCATTTGAAAAGAAACTCACAGGAGAAACCTTTCTCGCATTACTATTTGCTTCACAGTGGAGCATTCAGTGGTCCATTTTTGGGTTGAACAACATGTTTCCTCAAAACATTGTGAAACAGTGTGCAACACTTGGGGTGTCAGAGACGTTACCCAATCAGCAGCAACTTGTATTTGAACCTCAATACTGGACACACTCTTCTAAGACATCTGGATTATAAATGTATAATGACTCTGAAAGTGAAATCGTCTTGGGCTGATCACATGTAACATTTAGTAATGACTTAAAGTTTGTACCAGTCCAAGCTGTGGAGACATTGGTAAAACTGTCTCTCTAGGACACTATTGCATTTTAATGTATTCCTTTGATGACTTGTTATCATGCTTTTGTATGAAATGTATTCTATGTTTTCTTGTCTTTTATCTGGACCCTGAGTCTCTGAAAGCCAGCCTTATTAAAAAGGCTGTGTGCCTGTGTGATGCAACAGGCTGTCCAACACACAAGTTTCATTTGAATTAACGATCTACTGCATTTTGTTGGAGGGTTAACACACCACAGGCCCTGAAAAAATATTCTGTCAGGTGCCAACTATGTGTTGCTCTTATACAATCCAATACGTCTTAAATACCACACCAGGATAAGAAAACTCAGGTATATTCTCATATTCCATTTGAATAATTTCTCTAAGTGCTGCTTCACAAAAATGTCCTTTGAATCAACACATGTATGCATTGTTGTCTGAGGCGTTAGCTTCATATTGCATGGGTCTCCTTTCATAAAGTACTCTTATTATTACATAAGGCTGAGGATGTACTGATGGTGTTGCAGTAAATAGAGAGAGAAGAGCTCTGGGCAGCTGGACTGTGTTGCATAAGACTGTTGAGTTCCAGTTACAGATGTAGGATGTTGATGATTTATAGCTCCAAGCTGGAAGCAATTTATTTTCAATAACACCCTGTTTTTACAGCCAGTACCTGTGAAGTGCTGGTTTAACTATGTTCATAACCACTTGTGAGATTGAATCATCAATGATGTGTGATAACCTACCTGGCCTACAGCACACTTACTGCTCATTTTCTTTATAAAGACACATTATATGAAAGTCTGATATATGACCAGTTACCACCATGTGCTGTATTTATCATGCTTTATATGGTGTCATTTTGCCATGGAGAAACTGCCAGAGCTGCTGTTCTATGTGAGAAAGACAGAAAAGTCTTTATCTGCATTTACAAGTGACAGTTTATTTCCCAATCAGGTTGGAGGGGGATTGTGTTAACAGCCAGCTGTTTATACGTGTCATTTTTACTGGGATGCTTTGTCAAGTAAGCTCTAGTGAGAATGTGACTGAAGTGAATTTAGTATCTCTCTCCTTATAACATCATTTGGTAATGTTTAGTGGCCCCAT
>CAFUXE010000304.1:506148-520953 GCA_903364295.1 Serranus cabrilla | reverse complement strand
AAGTTAAAGGACAATTGATGACTCGGATGTCCGCTAACTTGCAGCTACCAATATTAGCTGCTCTGTTTCAACAATGTTATGCTGAAAAAAACATGCTTGCAGTCTGAAGTTCTACTATGGTGTTCTGTCAGGATTAAAGGGAAACTTACACCAGTCTTACTCCATGTTGCAGTTTGCATAATCTGATGGATTTTTCGGGATGGCTGAGCTGGGGGAGGTCTGTGCTCTGCAGCATGGAGGCAATGGATGGCAATTCCTGCTTCCCTATAGTACCTGTGGTACTGTGTAAAAATAAGTATTGTCGACTTGGTATCAAAGTATCCAACATGTTCAACAAATCTACATATTACAAAGCTATAGAAATGCTTTAACATTGTTGTTGGTTGCCCTTTGGGATGATGGTCAGTTTGTAAGGGGCTGGAACAATATATCTCAACTAGCTGAAGTTGATTTTAATGGTTTCCAGAAGATATGACCTAATACTTTTGTCCAGCTAAAGGTAATATTTTACATTTATTAACATTTGCTGTGTTTATTCCTCTCCCTCAGAGGGGGATTTCTGATATTTTCTGTTATTCCCTGACCTTTCTCATAGTGCCACCATCAAAGCTAAATGTACAGTTACTGACAAACTAAATATCTTGGCCATTGAGTACTACCATGTTTTTTTTTTGTGTATGCTTGTTTTCTCTCCAGGATGAACCCTTACCATTTTGAAACAGCCAGTCTTCATATGCACTTGCATCAACATCTTTTTAAGTGTCTAAAATCCAGATGCTCCACCGTTTATCTGCCAAAGCTAATTAGGCCGCCACTAATTAGGGAAGTATAAAACTAGCATATTTGAAGAGAACATAATTGCAGTATGTTTGTTCTTTTGTTTTGAACTTGTAACGCACACACCTAAAGAGATCTTTCATTTATATGTTCTAGGTTTTGTTAATGTTGACAACAAGTTTGTTTATTATGTAACTGAAGTTTATGCAGGGTTGTTATGCAGTTTATTCGTGTTTCCTGTTTTTCTACTTTCCCTCTCTGACTCATTTGTTTCGATCCCTCTTGTTTCTCTTTAAAATCCTGCAAATAGAAAGCAGCTTCTTGGTCACTGTTGGAGAGTTGTGAAAGGAACCAGCAGCAGAGTAAAATCATTTAACGAGTCAATTATGAGGGTTGTGGATGTGTGTGTGTGTGTGTGTGTACACATAATCACTCATGGTTCTAGTCACATAGTCAAGCAATCGTTATGTATATGTTGCAGTACTCCTTTGACAGTGGGAAAATGCATTTACCCCTCTTTTATATGATGAGAACAACTCACTCTGAGCACCACACTTACATTAATAACACTGACATCCAGACTATAGTGATTGTGTTTCTTTTGTCTGTGGGACTCTACTTAGCTGCATGAATGGGCATATTAGCATGTTTTCACTTGCTAAACCTCACTAGCATCATAAACTAGAAAGAATTGTTTACATTTTGGAATAGAGACAGAGCTCCACATATCACACTCTGAAGAACAACTAAAACTATTGGATTGAAGCACATCACATGGTCATTGTAGCACTCTGTGTTCAACAGGAAGGACAAGTTGGTCGTTAGCAAGCTAATGTTAGCTATATGCTAGCATCTAAGACTTGACAAAATGCTATGCATACATAAGTTAATGTATTTATACCGCATAGGTGTTTACATAATGTTGTTTACATAACTTACGTTGTTTATGTAGCTTACGTGGCTCATGGTTTGCGAATTAAATTTTTTTTGCGTTACTTATGTTTTTTACCTAACTTCCAAGGCTTCACTTCCAGCATTTCAGGTGTATTTATTCTATCTTCATGTATTCTGTCTTCTATCAAGCCTTACCAAGAAGAGTTTTGCGTGATAATTGCCAAGACTGCATTTTTTCATCTCTAAGTGTATTACCTATTCAAATTATGTTTTCTCTTCATCTTTTTTATCTGATGTTTTTCCTTGTATCTGACTTGGTCAGGGGTTCGGTCAGGGTTTGTGTGTGTCCGTAGTTGACCTCTTGCCTCACCTCTCCACCTTTCCTAAACAGCTTTCTCATCTCCCTGCTGTTGAAAACTCTTCATTACAGCAACAATCATGAAAGCACAGAAGGAGAAAGACTGAAGAGGAGGAGAAGGAGGAGGAGAACAGAAAGAGTGGGCAGTCACTTTCTTCGTCTCTGTGTTGCGGTGGAAAAGGATGATCTCCCAGTAGACTTGACCACTGGCGCTGGCTAACCAGCACAGATGTCTGTGGAGGAGGTTTTGGCGGTAGGGTATGGAGAGGATGGAGGATTATATAGAAAGACAGAGGCGGAGAGAAACTCTGGAGTGACGGACATAGATATGGAGTAGTTTGTTGTTTTTGACAGAAGAAAGTTAGCCTGAGGCCAACTTAAGGGGACAGAAGCAAGAAAAGCCCCCTTAAAACAGAGCAGATCATCAGTGGCACTCAATATTCTCTTTTCCTTTCTTACTTATTCCACATTCAGGCCTATAAATAGCCCAAGGGCACAAGCCACAAGCTGACAAATAGGCAGTCGGCAGCAGTTCATCTCAGGACGTCGCTCTGGGTGAGAGGAGGTGACACCGTGGCTCTGCAAGGCATAACCTGGTAGCTATTAATCCTTCAACACGTGTAGAGGAGAAAAAAGATGAGATGGAAAAGGGAGGAGAGTAAATCAAGGAAGAGAGAGAGGAGGAAAGTGGAGAAGAGGAGTATAGGGAGGACATGAAAGCAGAGATGAGATTATAGGGAAGGAGGGGAGAACAGATGAGGAGAGAGCAGAGGGGAGGACAGGAGATGATGTGAAGGGGAGGGAGGAGGGTAAATCAGAAGAGTAGGGGAGAGGAGGAGAGATGAAATGAGAAGACACAGGAGGATTTCCGGTCAATGGTATTATTCATCCAAAAGTGTGCAGAGGAAATGGAAATCAAAGTAACAATTATCAAACAGAGAAAAAAAAGATGTTCGGACAGGAAATGAAGATTCAGGTGTAAGAGAACAGGAACACCGTGGGATAAGAGGAGACTACACACACACGAACACACACAGTCTACTTTTTTACTCTTGATCCCTAACCTCTACTCCTCCCCAAGTCTTGGAAAAAACTCCCCTTTTTCCTGAAGATAGAGATAAGAGGAGAGGGAGGAGGTGCGATCCTCTCCTCCGGGGGGTCTGATGGTGTAATGAACACTCTCTTATCGCTTCTCCCGCCTCACTTCCTGGAGACGACCTCTGTGAAGCGGAACTAAGGCGGTAGTATAGAGGTGCTATGGGGATACATCATTTACCAGGTAACCGCCACAGCTGGGGATTTACGGTGATGAGAGTTTGCTGAAATATCTCACCACTGCACCACGAGCAGCTTGAATGGCTCTACCAGGCAGTCAGATAGAGATTTGCACCCATGAGAGTTTATCATGAGGTTGTTAATTGGTAAACATGCACTTTGAACCTAACTAGGGAGTTTTTTGTGTTGCCGAGGGACACTGAGAGAGCAAATTGAGGATTTAGTAAGGCAAGACAGTAAACACAGCTACCCAGGGATTCTGACTTCTATTATTAGTATCATTATTATTTGGCTACAGTGGCAAGGATTATAAATGAATATTTTTTTTTTTAAAGAATAAGTCCTGAGCACCATAGGGACAGAGCACAACACTCCACCAACGCCAACTGAAGGGAAAAATAATTGGCACCATAATATGCAACCACTGGAACACCAACATCACAATGCCTGTATCTAGCTAAGAACATTACATTTAAGCATGACAAAGGATTTTAGCACTGTGTATGGGAGAGGTCAAGGTAGTCGCGAAGCTAAGTAAGCTAATATTAGCTATCGTTATTAGCTAACATTATGCAGCGAGGCTTTTCTGATGTATCCACATTTCACTATGACACAGTTGCATACGGTCAAAAGGCATTAGCATGACTTACAGAAATAATGTTAGCTGAATAATGACATCTGGATATTTGATAGGTTTTTCCAGTTTGTCAGCTTGAGAGTGATCAATTGTTTCCCCCTCAGCTGGGGGCGGGGCTTAAAGGTCTCAAGGCATTTGTATTGAATGTGCACTTAAAGCTGCAGTTACTAGTAATTGTATATTAACAATGAATGTGTAGCCTGATGTAACAGGTGTCACTATATGAATCACCCAACATTGCAGGTCCTGTCAGCTGTACAGACATGTTTAGGTCATTATTTTGTTTTTCCTGCCTTATTTTCAGCAGCAGTAGTGCTCTAATGAACACATATTTGCCCAGCACCAAGTGACAGATGAATTAGGTTAACGACTGGCTAACTAGCAAACTATATTACCTGATTTTGTCAGGAGTTGGTAGACACGAAGCCAGAGCTGAAAGACACATATTGGACTCATCAGGAAACAACATTTTGTTCTGTGTCTGCTGGATATGTAAATAGGCAACAGCTTGCACAAAGTTTACCATATTGACTGCTGCCCCCAAGTCGCCCCCAAAATGTGCAGCTTTTTATTACAAACTGCATTTTTAAGTACTTAAATAAATAACACTTTAATACATATAATAACAGATCAATGTTGCCATCATTTACACTATGGTTCTTTTTTGTTTGTCAAAGGTATAAATAAACCAATGAACTGGGACACGGTTAATCCTAAAAACTACAAGACACAAAACTTTTGCTGGCTGACTCATTGAATTCTTTTTCAACGCAAACATTGTATAGGGAGTCTCTTGTACCTCTCTTTGTTGCTGCCATTGTTTCTATCTGCTGGCCTGACTGGCTGGACTGAGGCCCTTCTGGTGCCAAGTGCCAACACAAACCTCTGGAGACTCAATTAGAACACAGACACACACAGTCTATCAAATGTCATCACGGTATGTGTGCGTGTGTGCAGCCTTGTGTAATTGCAAAGTGTTTTTGCATGTGTGTGTGTGTGTTAGTGTGAGTCACAGCTGCATACGACCATGCAGACAGACCTCGCAGTTAATGAGGTGCTCATTAACGAGCCTCTACAGCCAAAGACAGCTTTTTTTCTTTTCAGGGCCTTGTAAAGTTCATTCTCTCCGGAATGAACTTTTATGAGGTGGCAGGTTTGAGAGTCATGCAGGAGGACATTTGCCTTTAGTCATATTTTAAAAGCAAGATGAGCAGGTTTGGCTGTTGCAGTATATAAACACAACATTCAAAGTTAGCCTCTCGTCCCCGGCCCTTTCACATTAATTAGCCAGCCAGATTGGCAATTTTCAGTCTAGCAAGCTAATAGACAGTATATTTGTCCAGACAGAAGGATTTACTACTTTTAAGGTTCCCTTTGAAAAATGCACCAGTAACAGAGTGGGGAAACGGCTGTAAATATGTATCAATGTGCAATATTTAGTGATTCCACTTTTTTTTTTATCAAATAAAAGGTGAGCTTTACTTGGTGATGCTTAAAGGTGGTTTTGCATGGCATAAATGAGAATTTATTATTATCAATGGATAATCTATGACCATCACTCATACCAGCCTTCTCAAATATATTTGCGATGATTTTCCATCAGCAGGTGAAAATCACTAGATCTGGTCACAAGTGGTTGGATGGAAATGGGCCAGGCTCCATTGTGTAGACCCAGGCCTCAAAGATTAATGCCAAATAATCTACATGTACATGAGAATGTAGCATGTTTTGCATCTCTGTAGCATCAGCTAAACTAACCGTGTTTCTTTCTAGAATAACATCCATTGTGTTGTAGTCACTCACCTCAGGAGGGCACTGTGGAGGTGAAAGTATCCACTCAAACATCAGTTGCAAGGATGCAGTCAACTCTGGAAGTGAAATACAAAGCTACTAAATTTCAATGTTCAATGGCATCATCAAACATTCCAAATATATACAGTGCATTCATACAAAAATGCAAATAAAAGTGATAAACAAATCAAACTTCATCAACCAATTTCCTTTTTTCCTTAGCACACTGAATTGCTATTCTTAGCCTTTTTCTGCAAAACAAGAGCGCCATCTAGTGAAGTCAACAAATGCAAATAATTGTCATGACATTAATAATGCAAATAACACAGTACAAAATAGCGCTAATACATGAAATTTGAAATGTTGATATGAAAGAAAGAGATTCTCCTTCATGGCATAGACCTTATCGAACCAAACTCTATTCAGACAACAAGCATTTTAACAATTTGAATGTCTCAGGACACCCAAATAATCGAACATGCTTAATTGTTTGCTGGTGCTTCACCTGAGCCTTCTTCATAAAGTCCTGTAGTCGAAAGAAGTATGTGTGGAACCCTTCCCAAAGAACCTTTCCATTAAACAGTGATAAATGGTGATAGTGAATGCAGGATTCATTAATAATTACATTAAACCTCAAAAAGTAAAACTGAAATAAATAATAATACGCATGCTGTATGAAAGTGGCATTGTTTGTATAATACCATATCACATCAGAATACAGCTAATACCCAGCGCATATCAGATTGTACTGATTTTGGGGGTAATTGCTTCCGTCTGTAAACCATAACATAAGCATGAGACTCTCCAACAAGACATCTGCATTCACTGTCTGTTCCATCATGAGCCAAACCCATTATAAAGACAGCTTAAACAATTAGTGTCTCAGTCACTCAGTAAGCCGGGATTTCATTAATGAAGCAAGCGATTCATTTAACACTTTATATCTGTTTACATCGGCCAGTAACTCAGTGGGGTTAGTCAGCAGACGTAAGTCATTATGACGGGATGATCACCTTTCATCTCACACCAGATGACATCAGATATTTATAACCCCTCATTACTCATCTCAGCAGTGACACCTTATTGGTCATAGATAATTGGGACGAAATTTGCTATTCATAAATTCACAATGGGCTCTTCATTGGGACTTTTAATTATTTCCTTCTGCAAAAGGTTAAGCGTGGGAGGAAAGAGGAAAGTCTTTTAATTCTTCAGCGCAAGTTCAGCTTCTAAGTGACCAGTGCTAACGCTTGCCAAATCCCTTACAGCGATCTCTATCTCAGCCAATCTCTTTAAATCGGCCTCTCCTCCTCCCGACCCTCCAGCCCCCACGGGGAACAAAGTAATTCCCATGGCTTCGGTATAGAGAGCTCAGTGCAGTCTAAGCCCCTTGCAAACATCTCCCACCTTTACTTTGCCCTGGGCCTCAAACATCTCAGACGTCTTGCAAGAGAAGCTGGAACACTTCTTTACTCCTGCTGTGCTGGAAGAACAAAGATTTATAGCTCACTAGAAGCTCTTCATCGAGGAGAGACATTCTCACCTGTAATTGCTGACACACTTGCCATAGGACACCGTCTGCTAGGCTCCCTCAAGGCTGGCACTGCAGAAAATAAATGAACTTTGATCAATACAGAGAGGCTAAATTTGGCATCTCAGGATTGCATGTGCACATTCCAGGCTATTAACATTTCAAATGTCATATCATTGACCATCAAGAATGAAGAGGATGATGTCTGTTACCAGGAGGATTACTTTAGCTTGGATGTTGCGTAGGGAGACTTTCATAGAGGCAAACTATTTGTGAATGCATTAGTGTCTTTTGTTATCTGCCGTCTTTGACTGTGGGGGGTTGCCAGGGATTCAAGAGCAGCACATTCTGTAAAAGCAACACATAGAGGTTAATAAAAAAACATCAAATGTAATCTACAAAGTTAGAGCAGGAGAGAGATTTCACCCCTCGCGTTCAAGGGAATAGTAATTTAAAAGCACAGCTTGTAAGAATCACAAGGTGAATGCTCCCAAGGATTGAAAAACAAAATGGCTTTCCTTAGGCTGAAAAAAGGAGAAAATCATATTATTCCCCTTATTCTTCAATTTGTCAGTTCAGGAAGACGATGCTTCAGAGAACACCTGAAACTCAAATAGGACAAAAGGAGACTAGTGTGAAGAATAACAGCGAACACTGACACATAATGTAATATTTCAGGTCAATTTTTGTTGCGAGATGATTCACCTTACCTCTTCCCAAAGGCTTTAATGATTTTATAATTAGCAGCATATTTGGTTACAGTATGACAACTTATATCCAATATAACACAAAGGCAACATTCTTGAAAAATGAGCTGTCTGTAGGTTGGATGTGAAGTGGCAAACATGGTGCAGACTAGCAGCTCCGTGTGGTTAAGGAGAAAATGTCCCTTTGACGTTGGTGTTCGATTGCATGATTTGGAAGACCGTGCAACTGCAC
Organism: Serranus cabrilla; assembly: GCA_903364295.1. NCBI lineage: Eukaryota > Metazoa > Chordata > Actinopteri > Perciformes > Serranidae > Serranus > Serranus cabrilla. The sequence goes on along the minus strand of CAFUXE010000304.1, from coordinate 512,751 downwards.
AGGATTTCATGCCAATCAACCTATCAGATGAAGAACATGAAAAGCCAACTATTGTCAGTGCAGTTCCCAATAGCCACATTGTTAGAATGGCTAAAACTCTGTGTTAAAATAAACAAATAAAAAGGAAAAAAAGCTCTGTATTAAGTTTTCTTCTTGCAGAAGATACATCTGACCCACATTATACATTCAGCATTTCAAATGTGAAAATACATGCAGTATCCATGTAACATTTTAGATCATGTCCAAATGAGTTTCAGTTGCTTTAACTGAACATATGGCATGTGTTTGTTAAACATTAAATGTGCAGTTTAAAATCAAATGTGGTGGTTCCAATGTAAATAATTATTGTAATGCTGTTCTTGTAATTGCTGGCCTTTCTGCTTCACTCAGCCCACTTATCCATTTGGCTTCATACACCCTTCACACATAAAGGAACTTGGTGATAATGTAAAAGGTGTAAAATAAAAACAAAAAAATAAATAATAAACAGAGCGCTGCTATAACTTGGGATCGTTTGCAGCTTGAGCGGGTGCACCGTTAAAACCCATCTGTCTGCAGACAAACGCAGCACTGGCCCATCTGGGTTCCCTTTGCTATCTGAGACCTTGGGAGTGTTCAAGGTTAATGCCCCCTTATTAGGCACAGCCATCAGACCCCGGAATGGCTTCCTCTTAATGTATGAGGTCTGCATGTTAAGGAACGCCTTACACTGGTTAAGTAGGGGTTTGCCATCATGCATCTGTCCTCCATTTATCTTTTATTAATAATGGGAAAGCTGCTGCAGGCTTTCTCACATGCCAACGACTGGAACCAAATAGTCTTACAGTAAAATCCTGCTTGCAGCTCAATAATAAGGAAAGACTGGATTCACAAATTCCTTTGGGGAAATGGAGCAACAACATAATTGCAATTCACTGATGCACAATGCATGCTGTAAAAATTGGTAATTGATGGCAATGGTTCCATGCCTGATTGAATATTGTGTGTTGTTAGTTAAGGATGGCAGATTGAAAAGAGAAAATAACCATAAAGAGAGAACATAAACAAGCAAATAACAATAAGAGACAGAAAGTAAAACAGAATGAATTGAGTAATGATAAAACAGAACAGTCTCTCATCTTTCCTTGCTCTCAGTCTAGTTGTAAAATTGAAGGTACAAAAGCTCAGGTAAACAGGTAAAGAGGGTCGAGGGACTGATTATTTGTTTTACTATGTTGTTGGTCAGTCATGACGTGTCATTCTTTTTTTGAGTAAGGGCAGAAACATGTGGTTTCTAAAACCTGTTGGCACAAGTGTTTATAGTGTTCAGCCACAGTGGAAGGCAGAGTGAGGAGCTGACTGTCATAGAGTGGAGGAAGACGTAATAACGTCTGAATAGAGACTGACAATTGTTGGGACATCCCATTGGTCCAGTGTATTGATATATGGTTCCAACAGCCAATTAATCCACAAATACCACACAGAGTCCAGTGACTGCCTATGTGCTTAAAAATAATAATGATTGAATGAATGTTGAGGTTTAGGCACAAAAATCCTTGGTTGGGATGAGAGAAAGATCACTTCCTCTCACTATTCGGTGGTTGGACCAATTGGATGTTGGAACAATGGCATGACACCATTGAAATATAGGAATATTGGCACTTATTTTCAGCCAGCCTGTCCTGGAAGACATTCATAGTGTTGCACTTGGTTGTTCACATGAAAAGCACTGAAAAAAGTTGTCAGTAGGTGGTTCAATCCCAACCACAGCAGTCTACATGTGGAAGTATCCTTGGGCAGCACTGAACCCCAAGTTGCTCCCAATGCTGTGTCATCAGTGTGCGAATTGATTCCTGATTACCATCCGCACACTTTCTTTGGCTGATTAGACCTAGTGCCACCACTGGCTACCAGCCTGCTGTGACCCCCGGTGCTAGGGTTTGTGCTGGATGAATTTGAGTAGCTACAGCTGCTAACTGAAGGTCTGTCCCAGCAGGGAGGAGAGCAGACTGCAGCTCCAAAGTCTCCGAGCAGCAGGGAGTTAGGTGAATGGACGGTGGGGTGCACTGTTAGCTAATTCTAGTCTTATTTGTTGTCTCATGAACAGTGAGAGAGAGAGAGAGAGAGAGAGAGAGAGAGAGAGAGAGCTGCAACAATAAAATAAAATACGACTTTACACATTTAAATCGTAAAAGAAATAATAAATCAGTATGTGGCCGTCAATAGATATTGCGCCACAATTAAATCATGATTGATGATTCAATTTATTCAATTAAAATGATTAAATTTGAGAATATAATTTTTCTTGTTTTTTTATCATAAAATATGACAGACATTGAAAGATTTATTTCAAAGAAGCTTTGAATGAAATGACATTCAGTACAGCACCAGAGAAAAGTTCAAGGGCAGATTTGAGGTGAGACATCCAGCATCCGCTAAAACAGGAAAAACACACACCTGGAAGTCACTGTAAAACCTCCAGACTGTAAGCTCAGTGCTAGTTACACCACATGGTCTCGTTTTATTTCTACTTTCTACATTTGGATGTTTTAAGGCACCTTTGAACAGAACTAGACTGAGTAACGGAAAGTAATGAGCTATGTGACTTTAGACCGTGTGTGCTTCAAACCAAATAAAAATAGAGGCTGAGTCAAAGACAAGTCCTGCAAACATGGCCAATCACTGGTGTGATGTCGGAGTCAGAAAGTTACAGAAATTGTTAAGAGCAGCTGTTCAAAGAATATCGAAAAGTATATGTTTACATTATAAGTCACCACACTTCATACAGTTCATTTTCTGTGTCAGCAGTTGGAAAAACAGACTTGCACTGATCAGACGGATTTGTCTGCAAACTGTGAAAATCCTTCATGTAGGTTACTTGTGATAAAACAGCAACATTTAAATTGCTCACACAGATTGATTGTGTTTTATACAGTTTGCATGAAAGATGTCAACCTGGCACACATCTAAACATCTCTTTTACAAATGTCACTGTTGTCTGGAGTAAAGCAGTGGCATTTAAGGAGCTGAGGAGATGACTGAGAGCACATACGGGATTGGTAACATTTCAGACCCCTCAACACACACAAACACACACACAAATTGGTGCTACCTGACAGTGATTTCCCACATCCTTCATCCAAATACCCTTCAATTTATTCCCCACAGCGACACCCTATCGTCTGCAGGCAATGATACCCTGCAGTGTCACATCTTCAGACAATATCTCAATCATGGTGGATGCCAGTGGAAGGAAACCATCCACGTTCTCCTGCTCTTTAGCAACTGCTGTTAAAATGCCCTTGAGCAATCTCCAGCTGCTCCAGTGGAGCGGCTCAGCGGCCGTCAGTGGAAAACTGTGGTTTTACTGGGCAGCTCCCAGCGGCTGTGGTTTCCCGGACTGCTCCCAAATATGTGTAACCATGCAAGTGTGAAGCAGAACCTTTGCTGAAAAGAGCATATGTGTTCTTTCAGGCCTACACAGATAAATAAAATAGGAAAAAAAAGTGTGAGTTTTTTTCGCTCAGGTGGAAGCGGCTTCAAAAAGCTCCCCTCCTTCATGTTAGCCTAAATCCATTATCCGTTTCTGATCTCTCGACAGGAGGCACCGAGGTAGTTCATCTTCAAACAGGTATGCTAACAGCACAGTGACCTAAGGTGTTTGTTTCAGCTAGGGTCAGAAGAATTTGATCTGGAGGATAATACAGTGCCAGGGTGAGGAGGAAGAGCAGAGATTTTACTCATGCAGAAAAGAAGTAGGCTGCAGAAGTCCTGAGGCCTTCTGTTGGGTCCCACTCAAAGGACAATTCACTGTTTGCTAACACAAATATGGTTCTGCAGTGAGAAAAAACTACTCTCACATTAGTTTGTCAAACGTTTTCTGTCATAACTGAAAAATATACCTGTTTGCCATCATTATTAAACTGTTTGACAAAGTAACTTAAAGGGACAGTTCACCCCAAAATCAACAAGACAAATTTTTCGATTTTTCCGCCCCAGTTGACCGTTTGTCCTTGAACGCAATATCTCAGGAACACCTGGAAGGAATTGCAGCACCTTGGCACAAACCTTCATTTAGTTTCAAGGTTAGGTTAGGTTAGGTAAGGTGGAGGTCAAAGGTCAATGTTACTGTGACCTTGTGTCCATCTAAATATCGTGATCACAATATCTCAGGAACACATTTAGGAAAGTTCTTCAGATTTGGCACAAAAGTCCACTTAGACTCAAAGACAGGCTGATTAGGTTTTTAGTGCTCACGGTGACCTTGGTAAATAACTCAGAGGTGGCTTCAATGGGTCGGATAATGTGGTGACACCAATCTGCATTGGTTTCAGGCACCTATGCATCTCTTTAGCTATACTTCCAGTTCAATTAAGTGGTTTCAAACTTGCTTTCCTGTTGTGTCTGCAGGGTACCTGATTAATGTAGCGAGTTCAGGTCTTATTAATATATGCAGGTCCGGATTTTGAGTTTGGTATTGGTGATCCTGTTCCTGTCATTGTGATTAAATAGATTTATGCAAAAGTCTTTCACAATCTTTCACACATCTTTAACCTGTTCCCTGTGCCTGAGCCGAAACATTTTTAGTGAACATTTATTCAGCCCTGTTAAACCAAGGGAGTATTAACTTAAAAACTATAGAGCTGAATCATAATACAGGCATTTGCATCTGGGAGGCTTTTGAGGTCTTTCTGGACTTTATAATTACACTTTCCCAACTTCTAGCAGAGTGAAATACATCTTTTTAACTTTTTAACTAATAGCTATAATTATATTTAATTGCACACCTGCATTCCTGTGCTAAAAGGGCCTATTTCTATACTTTAATGACTTGCATTTACGGTTATTTTTTGCTCTATTATTTCTTTGAGTCGTTTGTGTACTACTGAATCTATCTGTCTGTCTATTTATCTAACTGCATGGTTACATATGTTGCCGGTGATGCGGTGAAAATTACAGTAAGTATGGCATTCAAAAGGTCCCTGGTACTTTTGAATTTAGAATAAATGTCAATTCTGAACCTTTCTGCACCCTGGCAGACATGTGCTTATATAATCACAAGAAAACCTGCATAGTTACACAGACTTTCTGACACTGATAATAATTATCTAAGCCACTAGATATATTTGCATAATCAGGTTGAGATTGTGAAAAGCACCATATAGTCAGTGCATATATTAGATGTACTATATATATACAGGATGTCAGGTTCAGGATACTTCTTTAGAGCTTCACATTCAATGTGTTAGCAATATTAACCTTGTGATATTTGGTCTGTGAACACATTGGAATTAATTGAAACCTTGGTTCATCTCATACAGACACCAAAGGGTGCCTTGCGCGTCAGTATCCAATGGCAAGGGCCAAAATATTGGTAATTTAGTTGGCCGAGAAAATGCCATTTTTTAAAATTTTACATGCACTAACATGGTATTTTAAGCGCTGGAATCAAGAAGGGACAAAAACCAGCCTGTTAGTGGATCCAAAACCTGTAAAAATGTCATGTTGGCTCGTGTCATCCTGTCTCTAACTTTCACACCTCCTCTCTTACAGTTTTTATATGTCTCACTGTCTCTACCGTATATATCAAGGGGAAGCTTTTATGCCCCAACACCAACCTTGAACGAGAAGGAAAATGGTGCTACTAGTTGAGATTGATCTTCTTTATGACTTGGTGGAGGCTGAAGGTACGACACTGAAGCATTTTTTCCCCATGTTACAATCACCCACAGGAGTCCAATAAGAGCACAGCCTGGCAGCATTACTTCTCCAACGTGTTGTGCCTGTGCACATGTTGGTTTCCAGCACAGAAATGATTCCAATTTCTCACTTAGGGGGATGGGTCTGAGAAGGAACGCCAGGGGGATGTGTTGGAGATGTCGAGTGTAAATCTGCCACATATGTTTGGATTTATGTGCGTGATGACATGTCAGGCTTTACTGAGATATGCTTCAGCTTCATTCAGCTGATGCCATGCCAGTGCAAAGCAGGTTGTCGTTGTGGGTTTTAGTTGCACACAGTTACAATTCCTCAGCTTGGAAAGCCAGACCTTCCCTGCAGCAATGCCTGACATGGAGGGAATTGGGCTGTCATTTGGTCCATTTGTATTCCACTGAAAGCTGGAGCTTAGTGACTCGGGTGAAGAATTTGAATGAGAGCTGTTGGTACATGGTGTCCGGTCAGCTCATCAGGGGGACTGACACAGCAGGACAGCAACCAGTGTTGGCAAGAGTTTACTTTTATTACTCAGGTGGAAGTTCTTTGGGGAAGTTAGTGTGCGGGTACCAGTGTCTATGTGATTGTAGCATATTTTAACTTTGTGCACTTTTTGTTAAAAATTTAAAGAAAAACGTCTTTTCTCCCTTTTAATTGTCAATAGTTGTGTACATTGTTCTTTAATCAAGAGTCTTTTTTCAAGCTCGTTGCATTATTAATTCACACATCCTGGCAAAAGCTGGCACCTATTACCCACAAAGCAATTGGATGGAGATTTGACTGTATTGTGCCAGCAATAGGTAATGCTAACCAGACCACGTGACAAATTCAAATCAGTCTTGAACCTCTCTTTTCATTTTCCAAGGAGTCTCATCGACTCCTTGGAAAATGCCTCTTGGTGCAATTTGA
>CAFUXE010000304.1:454059-506043 GCA_903364295.1 Serranus cabrilla | reverse complement strand
TTGCCAGCAAAATTTTTAAATGAATGTTATCACAGACAGAATAGGGCAGAATTCTTAAGCTCCGGTATAGAGTTGAATCAGTCAAAACCAAAACCACCATATTGGCAGGAAAGCAGGAGTATTGCTAGGTAAATCACTGCGAGCATCTAGTTTATTCACCGGATAGGTAGCTGTTGACAGGCAAAAGTAAAAGTAAAAGGGAGATTATTTAATTAGATTCCTAAATAAGTGAATCATTCAGTCTCTGGGAAGGATTCACCTGTAACTTTAGAAAAACGTGTCACTGCAGTTGCAGCCATCTTCCAAAATGTCTTACCACTGCGCCTCTTTGCTATACTAGCTTAATGCTCACTATAGTGCCCCCCAGAGGAGGGTGATTTCCTCACAAAAAGGTTCTGCAAGCTGTCTGTCATTGTATTAAACCTGATCAATATGTGATAAACAAGGTCATCTATTCAAATGGCAGGGGGCCAGCTTTATTTACCAGAGCAAATAAAACATGAATGTACCCTCAAGCTGAGAGGAGAAGCATAATGCAGAAGTCTGGAAAGCTCACTTCTTTCAAACACCAGATCTTTAAATTATCTAAATTTCAAATTATTTTCTTGAGTCATTGATTCGTTGTTTGGTTAATAATAAATGTCAGAGAAAGGTGTGCAATGTTGATCAGTGATTCCCAAAGTCACATCCTCAAAAGTCTTGTTTTGTCCACAACCCAAAGAAGAGATGAGTAAATGAAACCAGAATATATTCAAATTCAAGAAGCTGATATCAGAGAATTTGGACACTTTTTCTGAAATGACTCAGACCAATCATTCTGTTATCAGAACAGTTGGTAGTTAATTTAACAGTGGATTATCTTTTTTGAATACATCGGCCAGCTCTGGCCCAAACCAATGCTGACTCCAGTAACATCACTTGAAGCAATTCATCAGATTTTGCATGGAGCCATACAACGTGAACTAGTAATCAGTTTTCCTAATCCATTTGCTCCCTTTTCCGCTCCTCATCCATTTTCCTCCAACCCTCATCCATCTTTCTGCCAATCCTTATTCGCATCCATCAACCCTCTCTTCCCTCCTTTCACCTCCTCCTTGACAATCCTGTCAGTCCACTCCCATCTCTGGTTTTCCAGGTTCTGTCTGGGGTCCATAATTGACGACATCAGATACGCTACCCTCCACACACTCTTCTATGGCCTTTAATGCATCCCTCCCTTGAATGCATCCTCAGCATCCTATATTTCCTAATTTCGTAAACCTTTTTAATCACACTGTTGTGGCATGGTTATCTCACATGATTAAAAAAAACTGCGTAAAGGACTTGCAATTTGACTTGAAATAATAATAAAAGTATATTCTAATAATGGAATGATACCCTCCACATATATAAGTATTTACAATGATGTATTAAGAAGATGATACAATGAAAAAAAAAATACTTTGTTGTGACTTGAAAAACAACAACATTGTCCCCTCTTTTGAATTTTATTTGCACTCCGGTTACTGGAATTACAAAAGGGCAAAAAAAAGGGGCTCTCCATGCATATTTAGCACTGTGCCACAGATATAGAACAGCAAATATCAAAAGGTAAAAGACTGGAGCACATTGATGTTATGATTCAGCCTTTAATAATGAAAAACAGACGAATGTTACTGCAATAAATCAATGATAACTCAAAGTCATTTAAGATGACCTAAATTCAGCTTTTCTCCCAATGCAAACTATGTTTTTTTTAATTAAATAAATGACTAAATAAAGATGACGTGATGTAATAAATGCATCAATACAACTATGCAGTCAAGTTGTACATACTTATTGCATATTCTGCCCTGTGGAAAGCATGAACTCCTCCTCCCACTGCTTTCCTCCATTAAAGATCTCTATGTAAATGCACTGACCACATTTTGCATGTGGAGCATGGTGTTCTAAAAATACTCAAATTGAGGTCGGCACTTGATCTATGAGTTAAAAAAAGTCAGTCAGGTCATATTCTGAGGCAATGCTGATGTAGAGGCTGAAAAGTTTGTGTTGTCTTCAAATGTAATGAGAATCTAAATCTAAGTGTTATGCATCAAAACAAAGTAATAGCAGAAATAAACTGAGAGGCTCTAACAGGCCACTTCCTGTTTTAAATGAGCCATAGTATGTGAATAATATTGAGTAAATATCTATGATTTCATGTGTTTTTATTCATTCACATGATAAAACACACCTGCAGCATGTTTTTTTAAGTCTCTCAAAGCCTCCGCCTCTGCAGGGATAAATGCAACTTTAATTATTCTGTTAATAATAAATAGTTCAGTGTATAGTTGCTTATGAATTCATGAGTTCAGCTCAAGTTAAGTACAGACAGCTCTCTTGTCCTCTTGAAGGATTTTTGACTAATTACGGTAGATGTGTCTGGAAAAACTGCAAGTCTTTAGGGGATTATGAGCTGATCTGAAAACAAAAAGCTTACTTTATTAAGAAGCAAATGTAATTAGAGCGTATCGTGATGAATCACTCACTATTAAATAAAAAAGACCAGTTTCTACTTTTTGTCCTTCTACCTGATCTTTTTTTTGAGAGGATTCAACTACAAATGTGTGGCAATAAACACAACTTGCATCACTTTGCATAACATTTACACTTTTCAGCATGTATTGTACGTCTCCATAGGGTTCCCAACTACTCACAATCAAGCTCATCACGCTTACATTGATGAGTTCTGCAGTGTGTGTGTGTGTGTTTTGGTGCTATAATTTAATTACCTTATATATAGAATCACGATTCTCTCATTTACTTAAAGGATTTATGTTCTAGATAAGTAAAGTGTTTTTAAAGTATTGAGCCAGTGTTCTAAGAGATAAATCAATCCGCCGAGCAGTGACCGACTTCAAAAAGTACTTCAAGTCTAGTTTTTAATACAGAGGCTCTATAGAGACTGCCAAACATAAAATCCTCCCTGCTAACTATTGTGTGAGCAGTGTCAGCGATGTATGATGGATGGTGCGTTTAATGTGGTACAGACACTTTGAAGTGATGGAGATAGCAGCTCACTCGACAGCTCTGGACCCTCTGTTTTCCGCTCCGTCTCTCCCAGCCGGCGTCACTGCAGAATAAAAGTGGGAGAGCGCCGCCGCATACGCCTGAAGACATTCCCAACTCCAACCTTATTGTCTGTCATGTTTGCAGCTGAATTAAAGGCACAGAGGAAGAAAGATGATTATTGAAGTTGTTGTTGCAAGAAATCATGTGGGATTTAATGAGACGATCTTCACTAAGATGTATCTGACAGACAGGGGCACTGCACAGGAAAAAAATCAGGCATCTTAGGAGAAAGGAGATGTTCCAGACAGCGGTGTTCACTGCTACATATGACAGGCAGTTGTAAACCCATCAGTTCTAATTCCAGCTGTGACAAAGTTACTGACAGGGAGTATAAGCAAGGTTAGGACTGATTTATGTGCATGTTTTGACAGAATGTTTTAATCACCATAGGATGAAAAAAATATAGAATGAAACTGCTAAAGAAAATTATGTTAAAGTCAAACATTTCAACAATGCATACAGAATAGGGATGGAAGATTATGTGAAACTGCAACATACAATTCAGTTATCGTAAGTATAAACATCAGGCAGTAGCCTGAAAATCAGTCGAATCTGCATATGCATTTGGTTACTCTCCAATTCAGACAGATTTCCACCCGGGTTGGCCTCTGCCAAGTTAATCACAACAGTTTATCCCATGTAAGGTTTGATAGGATGACAGACAGTTTGCACTGGATGTTAAAATAGGCAACTCTGATCTATTATGAATTAAGATTTGGTTACCGCATTTGCCTCAAATGTTTTCAGAAACTAATTTTAGTGTACTGTTTAGCTGTATTTTGAGAACATTTTGGAGCCACCCTTAAATGGAGCAAACACTGCTTCGTTGATCTGATTGGTTGTAAGCATTTTTGCTGCGCTCAATGATAATGCCCTTTGGAAAACAAAAATAAACTAACAGGTTCTAGATAAATGCTTATTAGTCTCTGACGCTAGGCTAATCAGGCAGTGTATCAGGTATGAACACCTGAAGATTTAAATTATCCCCACCAAGGAAGGTGAATGTTATCACAAAAAGACTATCTCAGAATTATCAAGCTTTGGTTTAGAGTTGATGCACACAATCAGGCAAAACCGAAACCACCATAGTGGCAGGAAAGCAAGAGTAATGCCGGGTTTCTTCACTTGATGTATTTATACAGAGTGAACAACAGTTGGGAAAGAGTAAAAGTGAGATAGTTTATTTCATTTAATCAACAGACTGTTTGCTGATAAGTTCCATGACTGGAATTAGGGGCCCTTCATTGTTATGGTATCCATTTATCGATTGATCCATTGATCCATCCATCCATCCATCAGGTCAACCATAAACTACAGCAACTAATCATTTGGTTTGAGGCAGGACCAGAGCCAATCTCACTTGACAATGGTACATGCTGGACAGGTAACCATCTTTGATCATTATAGTCATTCTGTGTTGGATATAAACTTCTTTACCAAGATTTATGACAATCCATCCAATAGTTGTCCGATAGTTCAATCTCAATCTCAAGTGTTGATTCCATAGGCCAACATTGTTTCCCAAGAGCCATACCTCATAGCTTGGCTAAAACCAAAAAGCACTTGAGTTTGGTTGACTTCACTCTCCACTACACTGCACTGTATATGACTCTTCAAATCCCAGCTCAGACTTTTTAATACCCCATGCCCTTGTTGAGAGTTAAATGAACAGGCCTCAGCCAGCCAGTCACTTAGCTGTCGTCTCTGCTTGATGATGTCATGAATCACTAACACAGCCCAGAGATGGAGATTTCAGGGTGGCGTGGTCACCCATTATTGGAGAAAAAAAAAACCCAGCCTCTTTATCTGATAGATTTTGAGTGAGCCAAATTGTCCATAAATTTGGAACATGGACTCATAAATGTCAGGAAAGGGAGGAAAACAGACAGACAAATTTCTCCAGCGTGATGGCAGTGCTAATGATTACTGAGCGTGTGGAGAGAGCAAGAAAAAGAGAGAGAGAGAGAGAGGCAGGACAGAATAATGCTTAGGGAGTGTTTAAGGCCTATTGAGAGAGTAGGGGTGATTTGAAAACAGAAAAAAAAAGGTTTAAGAAATAGAGGGGAGGCGGTTGGTGGAGGTGTATGAATGTGTATGTGCCACGGTGTGTGAGTTAATCATTGATGGGGGGAAAAGGAAGCGATATGAAGACAGATGCAGGACAGGGGGAAGGGGGGGTGTTGAGGCGTATGGAAGCATTGATCTCACTGGCTAATGGTCACAGTGAGACTCACTGCATGTCTCTGTGCTGAGGAGAGAAACCTACTGTTCAAACGGAAATCACCAGGGATATTCTAATGAGCTAACTCTATTAATAAAAAGGTTTCACATGAGGTAACCTGCCTTCTTGGCAGCCATATTGGAACACAAAAGCCGTGGGTAGCAGTATTTCACCGTACAAGAAATCTAGAAGATTTGCATTTGACGTGATGGTGCAGCCTTTAAAAAATGTCTGGTTTAAATAATTCACTTAGTTTAAGCCATATATACTTTAGCTGGAGTGTTGGAGAGTATCGGAACAGGCGGACACAGGATTATACTATACTTTTTGTGAGTTATGCCTTTTTGGGATAGATGGCAATCACAACTGCCCATAAAGGGCACAAATGCTACTTTGTTTACACTTTGAAACCCTTGTTATCAGCATAGAATGTATGAAGTATGGAGCCATTCGTTTCTGACGAGCCAAAAATAAAGCTTGAATTGGGTGGTTTCCCATTGCTATCTTGGCAATGCCTGACTCGTCCTGACTCCCAGCTAACTCAAAAAGGGGAAAAAGGTGAGTGTGAGTGAGCTAAGGTGGGCTGAATGCAGCAGGGAGCCACCGGTAAGGGCAGCCGCCTGTCTCTCAAAGCAGCTATGCCATTAATTATGCATAACTTTAAGCCTTCAAATAAATGTAATGGATAAGTTATATAAAAATTCACCCGTGTACGGTGCCATGAAAAGCTAAAATTAGCTTTAGGAACCAAAACTGTTTTTTATACCAATGGTGAGTGGTTTTTCACTATTTAGCATTATTTATTATTATTTATCATTCCAAGTTGCTTGTCTGCTCTGTTGCATTTCTGGTAGAACAGTTTGTCACGTGTTTTTTGAACCAAGAAAAATTAGAAAATGTATTTAATAATGTAGTAAATGTATCGACATCTAGCATTAGAAACAGCATGTTTATTTCAGCTACAAAGTTTTAGCCATTTTAACAAGGGTTTCTATAAGAATTAACTCCTTTTTGGTGCCAGCCTCAAGTGGTCAGTTTAGGAATTGCAGTTCTTGGCACTTCTGTATTGGCCTCACTTTCAGCTCTGGAGGTTACATCATTAACTTTTATAGCTCCTCATTTGAGTGCTTTCACTTTTTTACAGAATCATTTCAGGTGAGATATGTTCTGTGGTTATAAGTGGCCTTGAATGATTCCCAATATAATGCATATTTTTTTCTCTAAGAGCAGCTGAAAAGAGACACATTTTTTTCTGCCCGAGCACAAGTGTATTGGGTGAATTGTATTGAGCAACTTTCCATGGAATGCATTAAGATGTTTAACCTCAAAAATTGTGCTATCTGTATCCTGTGCACTCAGCTTGTCCTTCAAACGTTGAACTCCGCAAATTCAGCTCAGTGTAGCTTTTAATGTTTTGTGAAGATCAGTAGAGGTGACACGAAACAAACACTAAAAACAGACCATCTGAGAAATATACCCAGCAAACAGAGTAATAACAAAGTTAATGTTGCCCTACTAATTTAGCCTCATGTCCAGAGAGGCTACAAAAAGAGATGAGGTACTTACAAGAGGTGCAGAAACAGACAGACAGGAAACAACTCAAGAGAGACAACGAGACAGCCAAGACAGCTTGTCCAGAAGAGAAAGATCCGACCGCGGGAAAGAGGAGACATACACAAAGAGAAGGATGGAGAGAGACAGACCATTGTGTCATCTGGGATCACTGAGCACTGTAATAGGCTTGAGTCTCATCAGTTGGGCTCAGCTCAGGTCGGCTTGGCTGCAGATTTCCTCGCTGTCTCCCTGCCAACAACAGCACATGGGAATACGACTCTCCAGCAGACCCAAAACAATCCTAGAAGGTCTCACTTAGCTGGCTTTGGGAGAAAAAGAAATAATAGGTTTGAGTTTCCCAAAGGATTCATGCTGGCATAATGTTTGCCCACTGGTTCATAATGGAACTCCAATGATCTTAACACCGGAACGCTCTTGGCAAACCCAGTGCAGGGTACGAGATGTGTCTTCTGTGCCGATACTATTCTCAGTGTAATTTACTCCAACGGTGCCCAATCTTTTTATGTTGGGGTTTCTACTCACACAGTTGTGAAATATGAACCATTTGATTTGATAGCACCATTTGAATGTTTCTCAGTTTGGCTGGGGATGATGTCAAAGTGTCTAGTATGAGAAAAAGTAGGCACTGCTCTGAGTCAGGTGCCCATCAGGGAAAGCTAAGCTGTTTCTAAAGTTTTAGTAAAGACATTTCGAACCTTTTCAGAACAGCACAAGGCTAGTAAAGCTAAGTATACTTTTTTAAAAAAAAATGATGGCTCAGGACTCTTACTATCTAAACCCAGGGAGTTTTCACTTGCAATAATAGCTAAAGCTTACTTAACATAAAATAACCTTATACTAAAACTGCTTGGTATTTAAGTGGAAATACTTTTTTTGCTTTAATTTATTATAATGAAATAAATGTTGACAATGCTATAGATATAGAATAATAACAAAATCAGCTTTTAGATTGGTCTTCCATAAGCCTTTACTGTCTGGAAAATGAAGACTTGATTTTTGGCAAAACACAAGTGTTTTTGTGGTGTGCCTGTGATTGGCCTCGACCAAGACGGCACAAGTCAAGAGCTGGATATTGCAGCTTCACTGTTTCTGTTCTGTTCTGTTCTCTCTCAATAAAAGTTCACCACAGAGCATTTCGCCAAGAAGCAACTCTGCAAAACTGTTTAGAACTAAACAAAATAGTTTACAATAGCTATCACCAGGTCATAGAGAAAGCAAACAATGGAATCCTAGCACTCAAATGGAGGTTCAAATGCTTCTTACCATTGTTTCTTCTTTGTTTGGACAGTAATGAGATGCTAACAAAGCAAGAAAGCCAGGATCAGCTAATATTACTTATTAGTGCATTTGTCTTGCACTGCAACAGTTTTCAAAAGAAATCATTGCAACCCTTCATGAGAACACATTGATCTAACATATATAACAAGGTGTTTGCCCGTTCACTCTTTATTAATTAATTAATTAATAATATATCAGTCAACTCTGCTGTACTGTGATGCTATATGTTCAATGAGAATTGCTGTATCAGTAATACATTTGGTTAAATATAACGAACACGTCAAACAAGGTCTCCAAAAGCATTCGTCTTTGCAAAACAAAAAGAAAATCTATTCATGTCAACACCTGAACAGTTTCGTGTTGTGCCTTTCACAATTTTTTGACTGGGTTTGAATTTGGGTTTGAATTGCCAGTCATGTCTGATAAAAGTATGTGCCCCTTTTATATCAGTTTACAAAAATGTGATCAATTTGTTTCTGGCTCTAACTCTTGGAGACCTGCTATTTAAGGCATTCTAATGAATTTACTACATTTATGTCAGAGCTTAGTGCCATTACAAATAACATTGATTCACATGCTTTAATGGTTTTGACTGATATGTTGTAAGAGGTGGCAAAGGGGATGTTAGGTTTGTGTGAAATGACACATCTTTGACAGCTGAAATTATGAATCTATTTTGATTTATTTGAATTTTTTCATGGTTTCATGGTTACACAAACTTGCTGCGACAGCTGCAGAATTAGCTGTGAATTACATCCATAACTGTTTTTTGTGCATTTGCATTTCCAAGTGGAGCACTACAGAGAGAGAGCTTCTCACCATTTTACCACATGCTCGTATTGGTCTATTCAGCTTGTGATTATGGATTTTCTCTCAACTAGTTTGGGCTTTTACAGAAAGAATTACGACGTAAATGAAAATGCCATCTGTATGTGACACCATACTGTCAATTGTCAGATAACTAGTTTCTAAATGACAATGATGCAAATGATGCTGCTGTGAATACAATGAGCTTCTAATTGTGAGGTGAATGAGTATAACTGCAGATTGAAGCACAGGTGTTTACTTTTTAATGGCAATTCATTAGAATGTAACAGCTTCTTTTTTTGTATTCTAATGACACATGAAACTCCCCCAGCTCCTCAGTCATTATCTCTGCATGCCACTGGGGATAAGGTAGAGTATCTCATTTTGTTCTATATTCTCTTTCTCCACTTCTGTTCTTCCCTGTGCAGATGAATTCAAAGCCCTCCTGAAGCGCTTGCCCACTGACCGGTTTCTAAATGTGTCCATGATCGCCAAGTTCTGGTCGGCTGACTTGCCTCTCCAGAAGCGCTACACCCAGCTGGAGTCCAGCACTGCCCTGGTCCTGAGCAAAGCCCAGAAGATTGTCAGGAAACTGTTCACCCTGAGCAAACGCTGCCCCAAACATCCTCGCATCAGTCTGCCCAGAGAGAGGTAACCCGCCGGGATACATGCATAAAACAAACCAAATAAAGAAGACATAATTTGTGATTACTGAGAGTTTTGCTGGCTGCTTTGTGCTGATTCATTACAGCCACAGGCCCGCCTCAAGTGAGGACTGGGAAAACCCAGAGCTATCTGCCTGGAAAGAGCTCAGCTTTGAATTTAGCAAAACCCCAAAAGTTATACACACAGGAAGGTGGGAAGCATGCCAGTGGGGTACACAATTGCTCCTGTTAAGCTGATTTCCATCCAAAACATGTATTTGTAGATTGCTGGCACTGGGATTTCAGCTGTTTGAGCTTTGGGCTGCCTCTGCTGTCAACAGATTGTACATTAGTAAATATGTCTAACAATGTAAAACTGTGGGGCATTATGGCTCTGTAGATAGCTATACCCTGTATATACCTGCATGGATCATCTGTATAATATGACCCATGACACTTTCACATGGAGTGGCCCATAAATATATTCCTCCAATTGGAATAGCCATTAAAATATATACATGCAGTACCTATTTAGATAATGATCTGATCTAAGCAGCTAGTAAAAGTAAAATTTTACATTTGTTGTAACCTAACATATTCAGTGTCTTTCCCTTAGAGCTGCAAACAAATCGTCATTGTGATATGTAGGAGCAGCGTAAAAGTTAGGGACTCTCTCAAAAGTGCATGCTAAAGACCCTTTCAAATTTAAAAATGCTTTCTGGTTTTCCTTCTGATGTCATTCAGCTAGTGATGTGCTAATGAAGCCTCATGAACCATTTTCTTTATATTCTGAGCCCACTAGATGGCTTCTTGGTTTAAAGAAAAAGTCTCAAGCTATGGTTATTGAGTATACTTCCCCCTTTGTTGATCAGAGAGGGCCTTAGAAAATTAAGAAAATGGTGCATGAGGCTTCATTGGCACATCAGTACCTACAGCTGCTCTACCAAGACATACAGTGATTTAGGAGTTCCCCAGAAAGTTTTACTTGTTCCTAATGTAATGCTTTCAGCTAACTACTGCTAAATTCGGCTGCTGTCAGTTTGCCCAGTAGCCGTGCTGCTAGGACTGGGAGCTCAGTTAACTGATGTGACAAATCTTAAAAAACTTCAAGTATTAGCCATAGTTTTCTTTGGCATAATTCCATATTATGACATATGTCATGCTGATAGAGGCATCAGATCAGAAAACACATGGGCACTGAATCTAAATTGTGAGTTGCAAAAACTTCTACGAGGGATGTAACTCCCTGGGATACTGGGCAAGGTGTTTAAATGCACAAATGTGCAGGAATCTGAAAACATACTTCACCGACACTGCAGCTGAACTCACAGAGTAGCAAGCACCATAGTTGTTGAAAACACCATCTCCTAATAATTTGACAGGCTAACTGACTCCCTTTGCCTGAGTGAATTCTACACCTATGGTTGACTTCTGAGCAAAATACCCTTACAAGCTTCACTCAGCTGTCATTACGTGGCAGGTTTGGGTTTTTTTTCCCAACATGCCGAAGGGAAAAATGAAGACAAGCTTGAGAAAAGCAGGTGTTAAGAGAGGGAAGGGAATCTGAGTAAGAGAGATGTGAGAAAACGCAGGAGAAATAAAGAGACAGATGAAGGAAAGAAAGTAAGGGGATGTGGGAGATGGAGAAGAGTTGTGATGGCAGGATGGAGACGAAGAGAGAAAGAAATGGAAAGTGTTGAGAGAGATGAAGGGTCGAGTTACCGGTGGTGAGAGCCTTTGTGTGGTGAGGTACGTGCTACTGTGGCATGCTGTAATCAAGTCTTCTCCCGGACTGACAGCTCGGCACTTGTTTACAGAGGACTTTAATTTCCCTGACAGTCCTTCCCCTCTACCCACCACTCCATCCCCCTTCCTCGCACTCTGCCTCACTTTCTGTCTTTATTTCTCTCCCTCAGTCACCTTTGTGTTGCCTTGCCCTCTCTCCCCTGTCGCTCAGAGACTTAACCCAGTTCGTACCGGCAACAACAAGTTATCAGGGGCTGCTCAGCTGCAGAAGTCCCTATTTTCTGTTGCACAAATCCATTTGTTTTATCATCATTCATTTTTGTCTATTTACATAGGCCTGAGGGGAAGGAACTGCTGGAGCATTTGGGCAATGTTGTGTGTGATTTCCTGAACTTAGCCTGGGGATAGAATCTCTGCAGAGCCAATTTTCAGTCTGAACTTGTTGCTGCTGTTACCACACCAAAGTGGATGGTAATTTATGTATGTCTGCATTTTCATCTCCACTGCAGTCACACCAAACACCCACCCTTCTATAGAAGAAAGGTGTCAAATTGCTGCAGATAAACAATCACATTTTTTTAAGTAATATGGAGCGGACTGAATTGCATTTTCACCTATAGAAAATGGGGTTCGTACCGGGTAAACAGCAGTGTGGTCTGGGAAAATCCTTTTTAAGGCTCTTATCCAAGAATTTTCATGAAATTTGCCCCTTAGGCCTCTGAGAACATTTCGAGAGGATGTGAGAATGAAAATAAAATGAAAAAACGGAAGAAGGACGCCACCCAGTTACACTTTACAATAAGTTAAAGGAAATACAGAGTAGTTAATGAGGTAGTCCATTAAAATGGAATATTTTAAATGCCTCAACAAAAACAAATCATACATTTAATTAATGAAATACACATTGGTGCTATGTAGTGCATGTATAATTTTTACTAGTGCAGTGCCTGTTTGGGGCGTACCTTATTAAGTAATACATTTTATAATAATAAAACAATAAATTCTCTAAAGGCTTCCTGCAATTGGAAATGTTATTGAACACAATATAAATAGCTGCTTAGAGTTAGCCACCATGACATTAATTGTCAAGCAATACAAAGTCTGTCTTAAAAAAAAAAAAGGCATTCAAAGACCAAGGTTGACCAAGGTATTCATTCTCTCCCCTCTGCAGGCCTGTTGGGTATTGGTTGAACAGGGCTCAGTCTCTGATCTACTGCAGTGAGCATGGAGTCCTGGGCTCCTTCTCTGAGGAGGTGAAGGGCTGCAGCTGCCCCGTAGAGACGCCGACATGCCAGGGAGTCATTC
The DNA here is from genome assembly GCA_903364295.1 of Serranus cabrilla. Taxonomy (NCBI): domain Eukaryota; kingdom Metazoa; phylum Chordata; class Actinopteri; order Perciformes; family Serranidae; genus Serranus; species Serranus cabrilla. The sequence continues at coordinate 493,374 of CAFUXE010000304.1, read as the reverse complement.
CCTGCATCGTGGGGACCTCCTCCACCTCGTGCTCCTCCTGTGCCAACGACAATGCAACCCGATGTGGCGCCTGTCACCACGGAAACATCCTGCATCTTGGTTCCTGCCGGCCAAGCATCGCCGCATCTCTGGACCACTATCTGAACTTTGACTTGGACATGCCTGATGCTGAGGTGCTCAAAGCTTCTCATATATGTATTCTTTTGGTTCTCAAACCTCTATAGTATTATAGTCCCATTGATTAAACCAAAGATCATGACACTATAAAGGGTACACCAATACTGTTAAACATCCACTAAAAACAAAAACTGCGCATTAAATATCCCAAGAACGACAGAGCAAATTAATGTTGTTCAAGACAATGTCCTCCCCTCAAAAACCCCATAGGTTGTTTGAACAAGGAAGTTATTGCAACCCTAAAAACCTACGTTTATACTGGTGGCCACCTTATTACTGGGGCAAAGGAGTAAGTAAGTATAAAGAGCGACAAAGTCCTTGTTGGCAGGAGGTTGGGTTAGATTGATGGGTCAGACAAACACAGGACATTGCCCAATCCATTGTCCCATGTTGATCACCTGCTACTAGTATAGGGGTGCTAATTTAGGAAAACACTTGCATGTCGTATTATAGGATAGGAATAAACGACATATGCGGCCATATGGGTTTGATGTGAAAATGCTACAAAATGCTGCAATTTCTGACAAAGAAAAAGAGAACATGGCCCAATAAGTTGACCATACTTTGTTATCTCTTTAATTAGTTGTCATGGTCTCAGACTCAGAACATACTTAAAATGCAAAGGTTTGCTCACAAACTAATAAAAAAAGCAATGGGCATGTACAAAAATCAGTGAGAAAAGTGAGCTCAGTCAAGCAAAAGACAGACATGAGCAGATCTGGCTCCAAATCCACTTTACTGTGTGTGGAGTGGGAGAAGAGAAGGACTTAGGCAGGTAGAAGAAGAAGCTGTAAAGAAGCTGTAAAAGAAGGTAAAGCTTGATGTCCTCAGGTTCATTGAAGCTTGGATTTGGGAACTAAACTTATACAGAATGACAGAAAGCCTTCATTACAATCTAGAAGGCATATATGCAGGGACCTTTAATTAAAATTTTTAAAAGTGTTTATTTCTCTTATAGCATCTGAGGGTTTGACTAATGTGTATATAGTTGGAGAACCAGTGTGTAAATGGTCTATCTTATTATCTGTCTGCTTGTAAGAATGACTTCGATCTCACAGTTTTTTTTCAATTTCTCTTCAGGTGAAGTACCTGCTCCAGCGACTGGACAGCAGAATCGAGGTCCACGCCATTTACATAAGCAATGATGTCCGCCTGGGAAGTTGGTTCAACCCTGCCTGGAGAAAGAGAATGTTGCTGACCCTCAAGAGTAACAAGAACAAATCCAATCTCATCCACATGCTGATGGGCATTTCTTTCCAGATATGCCTGACTAAGAATTCAACACTGGAGCCCGTGCCTGCGATTTACGTCAATCCTTTTGGGGGAAGTCACTCAGAGAGCTGGTTCATGCCCGTGAACCAGCCTGAGTTCCCTGACTGGGAGAGAACTCGACTGGACGCCGTCGTCACGGCACAGTGTTACAACTGGACACTGTCTCTGGGCAACAAATGGAAGTCCTTCTTTGAAACAGTGCACATCTACTTGAGAAGCCGCATACTCACAGATGATCCAACAGTGAATGAAACTCTCTTCTATGAACCGTTGGACCTGGATGACCAGACGTCCAACATGGGGTACATGAAGATCAACACGCTCAAAGTGTTTGGTTACAGCATGCACTTTGACCCAGAGGGCATCAAAGATCTGATCCTCCAGCTGGACTATCCCTACACGCAAGGTACGCAGGATGCGGCCTTTCTCATGTTGTTGGAGATGAGGGACCGGATTAACCGTCTGTCTCCACCAGCACCACAGCCACTGGACCTGTTTTCTTGTCTGTTGCGCCATCGGCTCAAGCTGTCAGCCGGAGAGGTGGCACGCATCAAAGACTCTCTGCAGATGTTTAACTCCAAGCTTCCTAATGCTTCTCCTGAGCCTGAGCTGGCACAGCTGTGCAGCTAGCTAGCTTAGCACACAAGAGTTATACTACACATAGAAAGTGAAGTTGACTGAGCAAGTGAGGTCCTACTAAATTAGCCTTGTTGGGCCCTCTGGATTAATAGAACATCCAACTTGGCTGACTGCTGGGCTTTTCTACTGGTCACTCTTGGCTGGTTTTCTGGTGTCACTTTTTTATCAGAAATTGCTACCAGAGTTATTTGATGAACATTGGAGCCATGGTGTGGACTTTTGGGAGAACAGCTTATACTTGGACTCTCCTTCAGAGGCTCCACTGTACGAGCCTGGAGGCTTACTTTTGCTATTACTGCCCTGCTTTTGGCAAACTGTACCATTGGATGAAGTTAAGAGACTGTCTTACAACGACAGGCTTTGTGATTTGGAGCCTCAGAGAGCCGATGTCATTAAGACATCTGCCTTGTAAAGATAAAGGCAGTTTTGATATGTAAAGAGGAACTCTTAAGGGGTCTTCAAAAACGAGTAAAGAAGATAGAGAAGGTTTCCCCTTTTCTAACCCTATTTTCTTTGGCTACAGAACAATCTCATGGGAAGGGGAAATGGGATAATATTATATATGTGGTGAATGAGTTGTTATGTTATGCTTAACAGTTTAAAATTTGATAATCCTGAACCCTGTTACTGTCTTTGAATATTTCTTTTTAATCCCTGCCTTTCCATTTTATCTGGCATTTGAAAACTTGTAAGTATCTATGCTTAACATCAGTGAGAAGCCTGTTAGTGATGTTCTGTCCTTGGTGGTGTGTCTAAACCGAAAGAAGGTGAACACATTGGCAAACTGAATGGTGAAATACCTTAAATGTCGAGTTATTTTTTTTTAGCTGAAAAATCATCAAGAAATCTTTCTGATGTGGTAACAAAAAGGTCTGAGGATATAGCGCTGTAAATAACGCTCCATCTAACCCCAGGTGTGGACAAGTGCACATTGCTTTTTAGATAACCGAGTGCAAAGACCAAAAAAATGTTTATAACAAAACAAACTCATGCCTTATATGGAGAGTCAATGTTAAGATAAGAAGCACATTTAGTTTCTGTGTTTGATTTCCCAGCGAAGGCTGTATTGCTTTTTATATTTCAATATTTCTACCAAGACAGAACAACAGACACATTCTCCAGAATACGTGGTAATGTAGCTTTTCCATGTAAATGCCAGTCACACTTTCTGCAGTTTTGATTTGGTGTCGTGAAACTTTTGAGTCACTATTCACAGTGCACAGCAGTACTTGTAATTGTTCTGCAAAATCCTTCTATCTCCAATGAGACAAACTCTCAGTAACTGATTGAACCTGGTGGATTTTATTATGGTTTCCAATGGTCTGGTTTAGTCTCAGGTTAATGAAACAGTTTGTTTTTCTTTACATGTGGGTCCAATGTCAGCTGCCAGTTACCATGACTGGAGTTAAAAGGTTTCTGCAGGGCAGTGATGGTACTCTTGAGAGCTGCGAAATTACCAGGATGATACTTGATATGATTCTACATTTACTTCACTAATTTCTCACTGAAAGACAGTAAACCTTGTATGTCATTTTCAGCAGTTCTTCTGTGCTCAGCTTGCTTAAGTAAAAACAAAGTGGTTTATCTATTTGGGATCCTTTTTCTTGTTTGCTTTCAACTCTCGCTGTAACATGTGTACTATGAAATAACATATCGATATATATTACAGAGCAGGTTGTCTTTGGTGTGTTGACAACTCATATTTAGATTTTTCCATTGTTCTCGCCATGTGAGAAGCCAGTCCAGACACAGGGCCAGATTTACTAAGAAAATAGTGCAGTGCAAATGTGCGCAGGTGGAGAGGGAAGATGGTGTTGATACAACTGATTCACTAGAATATTGAGGGAAATGCAGCCAAATGCTCATTGTAAAAGTCTCATCCAAAGGAAGATGAATTTCTTGCATGTAGTGACTTCACAGTTTATTTAACATCAGATTAAATTTTAATGAACACGAAATCCCCTCAAAATCGCCCCTTGTTTGTTTGCTGGTACAGTAATTAATAATTATTACTTCATCAGTTTAAATTCATAGGCCTTTTTTTTAAAACATGACTTAAATAAGGTCAATAAACCTGCTGTAAAATTGAGTCCACTTTTGTGTATATAGATATGTAACAATACTTAATTTCAACAATTTATTTTTTCTGAGAAATGTAACTATACATTTTAGAGACAAAAACAAAATGTAGGTCAATTTACATTGTTTACCTGTCTTATAACTTTTGAAATTTTCTAAATTATTCAAAAGAAAAAGCACTGATTAAGTTAAACTATTACTCCTGCCCGTTTATTAGGTCTCCCTGGAGAGGATGAATGAAGTCATTTGACAGGCTGCGATTTAATTGTAACGTGTTATACAGAGCATAAAGTTGAATCAACACCTTTTTTAAACTTTTCAACAAATACTGAAGATTACAGCCTTAATGAAGGAAGGATTTATTGCAGCAATGTTGTATCACACTGTATTAGATTTAGCTTGATGTACCTAATAAACTGGCAATTGAGTATTTCACACATTTGTATGTCACACTTTCACAATCACTATGGACAACATTAAGAATGTATAAAGCAGGGACGTAAACATCATGATGTTACACACTTTATAAAAGTGCAGCTTGTAATGATATCTTGACTCTGGGAAACAGTAAACAGGTAATGGTAAAATGCAGGTGTAATCACAAGCTTCTCTTCTCAGCTTGACAAAACTTCAACACTATACAGACATCACCACAAGCAAGTGCCAAATCGTTTTATCTGCAAATCACATCAAACAGTCTAGATTGATAAAAGCACTTCAGGTAAGAGGAAGATATGTGTTTTGGATTTTGAGGTGAGATGTCACACCGAAAGTTTAAAAGCCTCTGTTAACATGCTCTTTCTCTACGGATTAGTTGTACAGCTTGTGCTTCAATAGATTAGCAAAAAGGAGAAAATTGCAAACACTTAGTAAAGTGACATTCAAACTGCACTTGTTTCCATACTTACACGACATGTCTGGGCAGAACGCGTCACATCTGCCGCAAAAGTCTTATCAAACCGGCCCCCAGTACATTGCCATGAAAGGGATGCATAAACTTCCAATTACCCCCAGCCCCTCATAATAAGATGAATGTCCTCTAATATACGGAGTGCAGTGTTTTTTGTAAGATGAAAAGCCAATTTCCTGGGTTGTCAGGGAGCAAACAAGAACCAAACGCACACTGTCACATTACATCAGGCTGCTGGTTTATCTGCTGGAGAAAGCTAGGGGGGGACGGAGAGAGAGACAGGGAGAGTGACAGAGACAGGGCGAGAGAGAGAGGTGGCCACGTTGGCCAACTTGAGCAGACTTTTTTTCCCCCCCAACCCCATAATGAGGTGGCGAAGGAGTCACTCTGCATTGGGTTAATAAACAGTTATTCATCTTCAGCATGGCACCGAGGAAACAGGAGTGGGTTTGCCCTTGGGCTAATCTTCAGGCCTGTGGAAGACAGCCAATCCATCAGAGCGCTATTTAGACTGCATACTACAAACTTTCTGGACCTCCCAACCAAGCGAGGGGAAGAGAGAGAAAATGAGAGAGTGATTGAAAAGGGAATAGATGACATAGAGGGAGAGATGGAGGGAAGATAAGGCTGAGAGAAAGTAGGAGGGAGAGAAAAGGTGAGTGGGGTTGGGCTGCTAGTCCTGCGGTGATTTATGATGTTTAGGAAGTCGGACTGTTTGAATTAATGAGGTAGAATTGGTGAAATGGACTGGCACGTGTGTGTATGTGTGCTCGTGTACCTGTAGGTCATTTGACACCATCATCAATAACATTGTAGATTTGAGGCTTTGAAATTACTTTCAAATAACATTATTACAAATGTATCCAGAGAAATGATTCATGTCTGGAGATAGTGGGAGAGGGAGGCGGGCTTTAAATGCAAAGTTGGAGCTTGTTTGACCTTGACTGGAGAGGCAGAGGTAAACTGAGTTGTTCTCATAAAGGTGGTTGATTATAACTGTATCAACAGCAGCATCACGGCTGACAAATCTGAAATTCAAGTCCTATACACCTCGTCAGTTTCACACGACAGCACACAAAAAAAATACAAAAATAATTTATTCCTCATATTGCTTTCCAAGACTCACTTGGCAAACTCATTCATTACCTCCGACCGCGAGGAGACAAGGTCACATTACAAATTCGCTGCTGTTGCAACAGACTTCGTTCTTTGTCAGAATTTTGAAGACAAACTGCAGTGAAAAATTGCTTGTTATTCCTGACAATATTACTTGTCCTCCTGCGTTATATTTAACAAAACATGTTAAAATAAATCATATCATCACCTCTATAATGGCAGGTGGTTCTGTGATCCTCTTCCTGTATTAATAACCTATAGTAACTTACAAAGTGACATGAGTTCCAACACCTCCATGGCTCATCTTGTCAGCAACAACTATAAATAGGATGTAAGCTTTGAAAAAAAGACTTCAGGACAATATTATGTGAAAAAGAGATTAATGCAGAGACTTAATATTTGAATGTAGACTTATTTAACCCAAGCAGAAACCTCCGGCCCTTTAAAGTGAAGCCAATGAAGTGCCCTGAAAGTGCATTCTTTGCAAGAGCCATTAGGAGGCTTGATTTATATACCTCAGCAAACATTTTCCTAATGAGTTTATGGTCTCAGCCACTACTTTCAATAAACCACTATGTTCATATTGTACATTATAATAAACCAGAGTATGTTTTAGGGCCGGCTACCTTGTGATTGACAGGTTGGTACCACAGTGCACCTGTGTTTTCATCTTGGAACTGACAATTTCTAAAAGTTAAACACAGTTTTTAGTTCATCAAGTTAGCTGTAACATTCTGGTCTCTTGAAATATGTTGTTCCTCGATGTTGTACTCTCTACGGAGTCAGCTACATTTTCAAGAAAGGATGCCCCTTGCAAACCAAGCTAGCTTGCACGAGCATTAGCTGATAACATAGTCACCTTCTAGCTGCTGATCTATTCTGCACATGATCTTGTTGCAAAACAATAATTGCAAAATGCCAATCTCAAGACTTTAAAACCACAAACCAGTAGGTGCCTAAAACTATCTCTTCTTCAGAGGTTGATTAAGCTTCAGACTTATTTACTTAAAGCATGTATAGTGCCACTGAAATGTAGTCATGAAGTCGTAACAGGACAGGAACAGGCCAGCTAACACACTGACATAAAAAGGGAAAGCTAACTGTAACAAGAGTTCATTTGAATGTTCCTTGTATGTATATCTTTATAGAAACAAGTACACAATTATTGTAAGCTTGTACCCCAAAGGCAAAATTAACAGTTTAAGCTGCTCCTTTCAGGCCAAATCCAGAATAGTATAGAAGGTTCTTCAAAACACTAAGATTGAAACCAAATTTATTTCTGGTGCCAAAAATAACAGCTACCAGCCCAAATCTTCCTTCTCAGCTTCCTTCTCTTTGTTTCATCCATAGACTTAAAGCTGGACGACATGACCGCTCAACAAAAGTGAAGCTAAAACATCACGTTAACCCCTGGTGGCTGGCTGCACTGTAGGTCATAAGCCCTGCCCCCTCAATGTTGGTGGACAGGACCTTAAACAATCAAAGTACACATTAAATTTTCCCAAAAATGGTTTCTGTCATTTTACCTAGTTGTTATCATGCTGATGTTTGTCCAAGTCTCCTTTATTCTGATAAGAATCAAAGTGAGTCTGGCATACGTGAATGAGCAAGACTTTAACACGAGCTCCAGCGCCCAGTCACTACTGCGCAGATTCCGTGTCCAAATGATATCACTAGTTCAAGATGATAGTGCCTGTATCTGCACAATTGTGGCTTCATTTTTGTTCAGTGGGAGGAAGTAGAGAGGCATCGTGTTGTTTCACCATACAGTCTATGGTTTCATCCATAGCTTTTACAGTAACAAGGCAATCACGTGTTTGAGAATTAACAAATGACACATATCTAGTTCATTAGACTTACATTCCAGTCACAACACCAACAAGATTACATCATAGCATCTCCAGTCCTGGCATCATCCTGTTTTAGCATGAAATATGCTTAATTACAGTAGCAATGTATTCTCCTAATGAAAAGGCTGATATTTTTCTCGCCTAAAATGTCCATCTTTTAAAACTGTTTTTAATACACTGTTTTAAGGCACATGGTTAGCTATTTTGGCTTTGTACTCATCAGATTTTCATTCAAATAATGACTAAACTGATTAACTTTTAGCTGGACTTTAACTTGCACTTAAATCATTTTGCCTCGGTTTTAGAGACCAAAAGCTGTTCGACAAATTCAAACCGCTCATGAAAAGTTATCATGTTTAATATTCTACTGCAAAACCTTTGCAGTCAATAACTGTCTATAGTCTAATTGACATCCCTATTGTTATGGTGGCAGCAGTTTTTGCCCTCTGTCTGGTCTTGAACAGTGGGGACACACTTAGTTGGATTGAGGGGACTGACTTGGACAGTCAAGAGAATTGCAGTTTTTGCTATAACAAACTCCTTAGTCACCTCATCTTTATCTCAGCATTAATGTTTTTCTGTCCAGAGGAGGCTAGAATGGATTTTATGGACAGAGATGGACAGATATGTTAATGGGATGAATAGTGGAGGTCAGTCATTGTGTAAGAAGGTTACTTATTGTTGGAGAGAGCTACAGTTGCTTAGTACAAAACAGTAGTTTGCTATGTACCTAATGCAAATAAAACCACAGGCCACAGTCTGTATGTGAAGTACATAGAAACATTAAGTGATGTCTCTACTTTTTTCCTGTCAACTGTTGTCAACTAACAATACTGATAATCAATTAGTAACCAGACTCTAGTTCAACTGACAACATGATACACTTTCCTTCTGCTATCCAATCACTATGTTCAGATGTCATAGTTTTTAATGAAGGTGAATTATGTTAGTTTATGATATTTGGAGAGAAGTTAGTTGGAAATAAAGCTGTCAAATGCGCTTCTTAAAGCTCTCGTTGGTTTTGAACAAATGGCAGACTTTCACCCGGGAGAACGGGGTTCTTGTCCCGTGTGAAAACAAAAGTAAACAACTTTTAACGTAACTTACGTTATTTACGTAATTTATGTGGCTCACGGTTTGTGAATTATGTTTAACTTCTGTAGCTTCACTTCCAGCATTTCCTTTAATTTTTTTTACTTTTATTGTCCTTTATTGTCCTTTCACCAGAAGGTTTGTTTAATGGTGTGTGTGCTATTTTTAGAAAGCTACACTGATTCACGTACTTAACATTGGCATTGTTTATGTGCTGCCGGCACGTATTTTACAGACATTATGTGCCGCAATCACGAATTAATTAGGTATCATACTGTGTTGTGTTTTGGCAGAACACTGACCAAAGGCACAGGGAGCTCCTTTACGTAGTGACCCTTTTGACTAATGACCCTGAGCTGCAGTAAATGTTATATACTCTGGAGTTTCATTACCTAATCTCATGCTTATTTAAATTGCATTGCATCCTTTATAGTTTCCCTCCTCCCTCTGCTGTATACAGGATTTATTTAAGTCTCCATTAATGGAGGTTGTCCTTACCACATTTACAACACCAGGTTTTTGTTTAAATGTGGCATGTTTACAGTATGTTTCTCTGACAAGTGACCTCTGGCGTTCGTTCAAAAAATCTATGTACTGACTCACCAGCATTGTTTTAAGAAAACCTCAGATATACCCTGGATTTATATAATTAAGGATCATTCATAAACATATATATCTAGCAGCTACCAGCACCTCAAGTCCTAAAGTTCATGCTGTGCTCAAAGCTTTTTTCTCTTTTTCATTAAAGTAAACCTCCCTTGTCACAGTGTTTCACAATGGATGGCATGAATTCGGCTCACATTTTCTACAGTCAAGAGCCATTGTTGGTATTTGGAGTCAAACTGCATAACTACATCAAGTTATTAAGTGTGAAAATAGTTATTTTTAAGCCCCACCTTACCCTAACCTTAGTCAAGTTGTGTGATTGCCTAGCTGTTTCCTGTGAAGATGTTGTTTATTTTAACACACTGATATGGGTAAGCTAACACTCATCTGTATCACAACGAGAACCGTGACAGCATTGGTATCTGATGAGTTCGGATGAGTATATGTTGGCTGGCAATGGAAACTGATTCAGCAGCCTCTTCAAGCATCATGGCAGAGGTGAAGAGAGCGAAGACGATGCGGACAGAAGGAGCTAAGACTTTGGGAAAAGTAAAGAGTGACCAAGCAAGAGGCCGTCAGACAAGAGTAGATTTTGGACTGGCTTTTATAGCATTGCAAAGTAAAAACCTGCAGACAGCCACCAAGCTGGTCTTCTTGCTGCTAGACGAGTAAGAAGTATTAGCTGGTCCTGACTAGAAATATGGCTATCACTACAGCCTGGTTACTGTCAAAGCTAGAAACAACAATGAGAATCCCAATTTAAACCCCAATCTTCTCTTTTGTTGCTTTTTTTTTTTAGCAAAAATGCTCTCTGGTAAGCTTTTATAGTGGAAGAATGCAGTGGAAGAGGTGCAGCTGTAATGTGCTGCTGTTGACAATGTGCCATCTTGGTTCAGACTACTGAACCTCCATGTTATCTTATTACCTTCGTAGTACACTCTGGCACTTGCTTTGTGCCAGAAATCTCTAGCTTTAAGTTTTTTGTCAACCTGGTGGCAGAGAGAATTGCATAGTAAAAGTGAGGCTTTTCAGGGACCAGTTTAAACGCAGATTGTGTCAAAATTCGAAAGCCATTATATAGTGCATTTCATTTGCCAGTTCAACCATTTAGTCTATATTCTAGCTTGAACACCACACAGCTATGAACACCACATATTGATGGTGGAGATGTGGAGTAAGGTTTATAATGGGACACAAGTCTTTCTCTCAGTCATGGTACTAAAGTCACTGCAGAGATTTAGATCAATTTCTCTGTGGTTTAGGAGTAAATAACTTCCCAACAGCAAAGATAGTAAGGAGGCGACATGTATTAGTCAAAGCAGAGATAAAGGGTGGCATTTGATGTTTTTGTTTGTAAATGCTGCAAACAAGGGATAAGAGTGCTTACAGGTCTTTAGGAGATTGAGAGAGCTTTTACAGCAAATCAAACAAAATCAAAGTATTACCAAAACTGCCTGGAAGTGTACAATAGATCCAGCAATGGTCTGTTAGGGTTTAGTTTGATTCAATCAATACACAGAGGGTTTAGAACTCAGTGCAAGGCAATAGAGCCAAGTTAGGACAGCAAATAAGGGGATCAGTACAGGGAGGCTACAGGATCTATATCTTATTATATTCAGTTCTCTAAGCAGTTTTATATCTATATCCTGTTGGTTTTAAAGACCACCACTTTGCTGTGGGCAACTTATGTCTATCCCCCACAGTAAAATTTAAGTCTTATTGGCTATTTAGTATTAAACTGCAGCAGTTTCGATTTGTGCAAAAAAAAGAAAGTTTCTTTGAGTATCAGAGGGAGAGAGAGACTATTTGAGCTATTGGTGGGAAAAGCTCTAATATGGGTGTTACAGTACTAAAGTTAGAGCTGCTGTTCAGACTTTGGATGCTAAAGACACTGATTGTGGTTTGAGTGTATTAACATTCTCTTTCAGGACACAGCTGTTGGCTGGTGTTTTACAATCTAAGGGCACATAATGTCTAATGAATGCTTCTCTCTATGAAGTCATACTGTTTGGAGGTGAACTGACCTGTCTTTATCCCCAGAGATGTGGAAGGCAACAGACCTACTACAAATGAGGGAGGCATGTCTTTGTTTGACTTCCCCGGTAATTGTAAGGACAACTTTGCCATGGCCTGTATGCGCAGCTGCTTCAGGATCGGCCTCAGCTGCTTTGGATCGGTCTTGAAGGAGGTCACCACAGTATTCAGCTGCAGGCTTCTGGCCAGGCTCCCAGCATCAGCAGACTGACCTTTATAACCAGTGCGAGGAAGCTTGGGGACTCTACACAATTACTTTATCATTAAATGTCAATTATTACGTTTGATTACATTTTGATTATTTCTCTAATGAATGGCTTACCTGTAGATGTTAAGCATTTTGATATTGACAGCATTTTCATCACTGGTAAACAAACATTACACTGTCAGTGATGTTAGAGCTCTTTTCAGATTTAAAACAACTGAAAAGAATACATACTGATTTAGTTTGCAGGAGAGATGCAGTGCAAATTCCAATAATAAAACCAATCACAAGCAACACTCAAGACTTTAGAGTGTCAAAAATTTGACAAAAAAGTCATACTATAGCATGTCGATTTTTGTCAAAAAATGGCAAAATTTTAAAATGCTTAAAAATGCTTAAAATTGTCTTATTATACTCTGTTTATACATTTAGTAGTTATGTTTGTCCAAAAATGACAGAAATACACCATTTTATGCGGTGTCAAAAATTTGGCAAAAAAGTCATACTATAGCATGTCGATTTTTGTCAAAAATGGCAAAATTTTAAAATGCTTAAAAATGCTTAAAATGGTTTTAGCATACCGCCAAATAAATGGAGCCTGTCTGGACAATCGAGACAGCTCCTTGTGAGCCATCGTACCCTTGATGGTGTTGAAAAGTATCCTAACAGCTTTGCGGCCCCACATTGTCCAGACATTTTCCAAAAGAAGGCATTCCTGCACAGCTATTCTACATATAAGCCAGTGTCTCCCCTATATTTATTCAACAGCGGTGGACCGCAGCTACAGAATTACACATATTACACGGTGCAGCGCAACCACGACACGACTGCTGCAGCATGTCTGCTGCAGAACATGTCCATTATAATCAAGCTGCTACACAGACCACCAAAGCAGCATTTACCTGCATGGGCACCATGTGAGACAGGTAAGAGCAGAAATGACATTGTCAATAAACAGGCTTGGCAGTGAATGACATGCTAATATGCTAATGTTTTTGTAAGTTTAGCTGAGCCAGACCAGAGAATATTCCCTTCAAACACATCAGTAATGCTGTTTTGCCATTGTTCATTAAAGTTTAGTGGAAGTGATGTCATGTCGCCCAAGTGTGTATTTCATGGATTGAGATGTACTCTGTTACAAAAAGTGCTGTTAAAATGCTACATTGCTTCTCAGAAGTCAGTCATGTGGTAATAGTTTCATTTTCTATTCTGGGAGTGAAAGGTGAACCAGCAGTTTTTTTTATTAAGTGCTCTGGGTGGATCCATTTTATGACAGATATTTGTAATTTATGATGTGTAGAAAGTTAGAAAACTGTTACATTTGAGAATGGAATTTGTCGGGAATTGTAGCAGGTAGGTTACTCCGGATCATCCACAGAACCTGTTATCAGCATGTACTTCATGTAGGAACTATAGTTCAGTCATATAAGATAATGGTTCAACCTTTCCAACATGCCACTGAGGCTCACACTGTGAAAGGCTTCATCACCTACAGTAAACAAACCAATCAATGAAGGGAAACCGTCTTGGAGCAACACTTACAGTCTGGAACAACCATTAATCAATCATAGTGTTAACACTTGGAAAACTTGCTGGTTTGATGTTTGACTATTTTCTTTATTTAAGGCTACAACCTGCTGTATTTGGCTGCCTGGTGAGATCAGAGTCGGTGGATGGCAGCATCCTGTGGTGTATAGTACAGATCAATAGTAGCCAGGAGCTGCCAGCATGTTAGGGGCAATCTGCTGCTGCCTGTTCAAAATACAGAACCTCAGTTAAGTTTATCCAGTCGCAGCAACAGGAAAACACCTCTACTGAGAAGATTAACCCGATGTAAACCCAAAAAGAAATCATGCATTACTGTAACTCAACACTAATGATGGTCTTTGTAGGTTCTTTGCCAGTGCTATTGGACCAGTGTAGATGATTGTGCAGCACTTTGTTCAGGGAACCTAAAGTATAAGCTCCATCAGTGACAGGAAAGATCATCTTCCCAGAAAACGTTTAATCTCTCTGCTCTCGTTTGAGATTTCCCTTTTTCACACAGGTGGGCCGTGTTGCTGATTCATTGTTTTTCATCCACCATACAGTGAGCGGATGACTGACAGAAAGAGGGTGTTGGGCGGAATGAAAGAGGGAAGAAGAAAACAAGAAAATAAGACAATGAAAGGATGACAAATTGAGAGAGAGAAAGAGGCAGGCAGGCTGGCTGACATGCAAATATTCCCCAGCGGAAGTAGCTGTCCCTTGTGATAGCGATCCTGTCATTTGAGCGAGAGCCTGAACAGAAGCAGACGGCATACAACGGAACAGGACAGTTTATCCTGTTGGGCAGAGGGAAAGGACTGCTGAGGCAAACAGGCCCAGCAGGGAAGTGGAATATACATACATTAGCATCTGTTAGCTCTTAGCTCCTTTCATACCAATTATCACTTTGGAAAAATGTTGCACTCTTTAATGGGAAAATACATCAGATGCTTACGGTTATTATTGACAAATATAATTTAATAGAAAATTGCTTAGCTTCAAAGATTTGAAGATTTTAGTATTTTCCTTACTACAAATTCCTATTCCAAAGTTCTTTTGGGATATCCTGAATTTTACATGAAAACTTGGGGTCTGTGAGTTGATGTTATAGACAGCAGTTTGAATTATTGCAGCTTTGTTTCTGAGAAATCATTTTCCCCATCTGTTTGTCTCGGCAGATGGCTCTAAATCCTGTGATACCCATGAGCCTTGGCCGCTGTTGCTGTGACGAAGAAGCCAGTCAGAGTAACAGGGAATTCAGAAAGCTTTGTTGTTACAGATGAGAACAAAACCATGGCACCATAGTTGCCAGTTTGATCTAAAATCAGCTCAGATTTTGCAGGTGAAATAACATAAACTGCAGATTGTGTTATAAGTAAGTTTTCTTATAAGCTTAATCATTAAATGCCAGCCATGATAAATGACGTACGTAACAGAAATGTAAGCTTCCTGATTGGATGTTTCTGATCAAAATACACCTCCCAAGCTGCACAACTGAACTTCCTTTTTCAAAAATATCACTCAAAATGCTCACAAAGAACCATAAAACTACAAAAACAACAAAACAACCACAAAGACATGCAGAGACACACATGGGCAGCAGAGACGGACACACACCTACCACAAAGCAATTCACAACTACTATGAAGGGCTAAACAAATAGACACAAGTTAACTGCAAAGAGACTTTAAATGACTACAAAGAGACACACAAATGACTCCGTAGTCCGTTTTAGCTTTTAGATGAACCTCCATGCATGCTTACAAAAACTTGTCTAATTTCTATCAAGTCATTAACAAGAGATTGCTTGATAAAAGGGGATCTAACATCTAGAATTCCCATAACAGTGGATTAGCAGCTTTTGGGTTATGTGTGCATTTCAATTATTAAAAGTCATGCTGTAGGTTATTTAGTTTTAAGTTTAAGTCTATTTATATTGCCAATTTCAAGAAAAAGTAAAAAAAAAATGTATTCATATGGAAAATTGCTTAGGTTTACAAAATGACATGGTTTGTTAAAATAACTGCTTTTATACGTAGCGTATGTGCCAATTGTGCAAGGAAGTTAACATACAAATTAAGTTACGAAGGTAACTCAACATAACAACATTAACTTTTGGATTTACAGAGTCTAACTGAGGTGTCTGATGAAAGTCCTTTTGATCACTTCCTACACCCAGACATCCTCCCTTTACAGACTGTCATATGTCACCTCACTTCCCCATATGGTCCCATAATAATGGCTATATTCTATAGTAATAATTATATAATATTCATTACTTTTCATAGGTATAAACAGTAAAAAATCAACAGCCTTTCCAATTTGTATCTCTATGATAAGTTATAACATACACAAACTGGAACTTAAAATCCAGTTCCAGTTCAATAAGGTTAGAAACTGACCTAAATACACCTGTTACCATCCACATTAGCACACAGAAAAACAGATGGATGCTTGGATCAATATTTGATGTTGATGTTTGTTGTTTCTGTTTTAATTTGGTCTCAATAAATTTGAGTAAAAGGTTCATAGTGAACAGCCTACCATCCAAATACTGCCAAAACTACACTTTCACATTTCCTGTTCTTTATTTCTGTACATGTTATCCTTTAAAGCAACCAGCATGAATATAAAAGGAGTCAAATTAAATTACATCTGCGTTCCTTTTATGCTGCAAAAACAGAGCATGGGTTCTTTATTCATGTGGTTGAGACAGTACAGCGTCTGTTGGATCCCCATGTGACTGGGCCACATGTGAGTGTATGAATCTGGATAAGGGCAAGATGATAAATTTTGTGTTTTGTTGAAATGTTTAAGAACCCTGACCTATAAAGTGTAAGAGGGGAGCGCTAAATCTGACAAATGCTTGACTCAAGGTATTGAACTCTGAAGTAAATCTGTCAAGAGCGGCGATAACAATGTAAACAAACTGAAAAGTAAAATCAATTCACACAGTGCTGAAAAAATACTGCTGTTCCCTTTTCTTTCCTGTTCAAGTAGTTACAATATATCCATGTGCCAGCTTTTGGTCGCACATTGTGTTATGTATTTTTGACTTGTGCATAAAAGAGCTCTTGTACCACCACTGCGTTCTTATCACTCAGCTCAATAATGACAAGCTTTCCTCAGTTTGAAGATCTCAGTGGTTTAAAGAAGGTGTAAATGTTCTTATAATAAAATGATTCAAGTTCAAATGAAATATGTGTCAGTTTAAAGTTGTGTCTGACTGCCGGATATCAGCCATACACAAGGGTCTGTATTTGACCGAGTGACTGCATGAATGAGTAAGTTGACCACTGTCCATTGTAGTGAGTGAGAGGATTATGCATGTACAAAAACAGAAACAAAAAAAGACACTGGGAGTCTTGGTTAATGAACGAAGATGATATTGTTATCTGAGGGGGTTCTACGTGAGACACACGTCTTACACCCTCATTGTGGATTGATACATTTAATAGAATGCCATCCTATTCGATCCATGAGATACGTGACTGACAGACTTAAAAACATGCTTCTAAAATTGCATCCAGTGGGGAAAGCGAGTCTCATCTGTTCTATAAAAGGCAAGTCTCAATGTTAAGATAATTATTCAGTGTAGATGAAACGTATTTTGCATATTTAAATGTGAGTGATCATATAATACTCTGCAGGTGTCCCTGTTTTTGTGTTAATATCATAAATTTCATACTTTATCAAATCAATCTGCCAACACACAAATTGCCAATTATCTTTTATATAAAACTCCAAGGAAAGCGCCAACAAAGAGACACAGAATAATTACAAAGAGTCAAATGACTACTACAAATGACTACAAAAACGGGCAAAAGTACCACGGTAAGACTTATACCAGAACCCCAGAAATGTTGGGCCCAGAGGCTTAATTGTTGTCGGACTGATAGCCAGTGGGTTCCAACAATGTTCTCTCTGCAACATAGATCCAGCACACCCTTTTAATCATGGCAGTGTTCTGCTCATTCTTTAGCTGCATGCCTGTTGCCACAGCGCCCACCTGAACCATCAACGCTGTAGGTATTTTACCTTCACCTAATGATCTTTTCTGTGTGAGTTGGCTGACTATGTTTTTTGCATCACCTCGTCTGACCCTGTATCTGTGTTCACAGTTGCTTTTTTTCCTTTTGGACAATGCACCTGCAGAGCGGTAGAAAACTAAACGTACTGCTCACAGCCACATCTGATTTTAAAGCCTCAGACTTTAATTGCTCTGTCATTATTTTTCCAGACATTTCTGGTCAAACTTTTTAAGTGATTTAGAGTGTGGTACTTCTCTTGTTTCTGAAGAGAGATGAAGTCTCTCAGTCAGACGTCTGTCCGACTGATGTCTTTAGATTTTTAATGATCTTTGTAAAAGGTTGAATCATGCCACCATATGATCCAAATTGCATACTTTCTCCTGTTATTTTTCGTATATACTGCAGCTGCACAAAAAAGTATGTATTGTTAGATCCTTACTTCAAAATACAACCAGATGTACCTGCACATCCTGCAATTTTTGTCATACTGCATTTGACATACTATGCATTGGGATACATTAAATCTTGTTCTGGCACACTAAGTAGTATGGTATTATGGGTATAGGAAAGCACAGTGTGTTTTCTTCGCCAAATATGAGCGCTTTACCAAAGACAAATAACCACAACACGTCCCACAATGCTGAAATGGTTCACGATAACAAAATACTGCATGTTTTATATGCCAAAATCTGGGGTTATGTGTGTCCAAGCCAATCCATCAAAAGATGTCTGTCATGTCTATTAACGTTAAATTAGCAGTTGCTAGTAAGTCAAACACTGATACTGAGCCTTTTAAACAGTAGATCATATCAGCAAACAAGCCAGAAATACACAGCAACCCAATCACACAAACATTTTTTGATCAAACATTTTGGGGGAAAAATTAAGGTGAAGGGTTGAGTAAATATCCATCATGGCTAACAGACTTTCTGGTATAACTTTGACCAGCAGACTATAGTTGTGCACCTTTATATTAGATTTAATTGTAGCTTAAATCTGAAGAATGACAATAAAGGCAATGATAAATATTATATATACCTTGTCATTGTTAGCACGCTAGCATGATGATATTAGCATGAAGCTAGGTTCATTCCTATGTTCCCAGGGTCCTATGTTCCTATGTTCTATGTATGTGCTGTCCCAAGGTCTATGTTCCCAGGTTCCTATGTTTCTAGGAACCTATTTTTCCAAGGTACCTAGATTTATATGGCATATGCTGGGAACATGGCAAAAGGATCATATGTTCCCCAGTTCTACATTTGTGCTGTCCCAGGGTCCTCTGTTCCCAGGTCTGTATAACACATGATGAGAACATAAGAAATGCGTTCCCTGACTCTGCATTAGTGATTATGAAATGGGCTAGGTTTAGAATTGGGTTAGGGGATTATAAACATGACACTGAATGTCATCTAGCTGCACAACCCAGGTCTCAGTCTAGATGATAGTAAACCGGTTTTGTATGGAGAACAATTCACAAAAACATTTCTGCTCTAAATTAAATAAAATATTATATAAATATTAAAATATATATATTTATTCATATAAAATATGAAGAACAACCAATTAAATTCAAAAAAATGAAAAAGGAAAGGGGAGAGGGGAAAATGGAGAAAAATATTATTAAACATTTTAGGGAGAGGAAATCAGTAGTAGTTGGCTATTGTCATTGCCAGACAGGCTGAGATCCGGAAAATGGTCCAAGGCCAGATTGCCATTGTGGCAGCCTTCATGTATTTCTGCTTGCGCTGACTTTCCCTTTTAGGAGGGAAGCAGCAAGTGGATCACTGAGTATCATTACCATCACCTGCTGCTCTTCAGCTGTATCAGCTGGAGGACTCAAGTCAGTTTCTCCCTCTCTCCCTGGCTGTATGGTTTGTTGTTTTGCCCATGTTTACCTCATACTTGCTGTCTTTGTTCACTACACTTCAATGTACACTCACTCAAAAATGCAAACATTACTAATTTTACTGATTTACACACTTTATATTGTTATCTTGTTGAATAAATCTTTAGTTAAAAGTCTTGTGTTGTCATCTCTTCTTTGTCATTGTCATGACACCATAACTAATAATGTTAACATAAGGAAAGAGGTTAAGATTAACTGCAAAGGTGTGCAAGTTCACACTACACAAGTTTGCTCAAAGTTCAGTTCAAACTGGTTTAAAATGAATTTCAATCAGTTTAATCAAAATTAAACTGAAACATTTTTCAAAAAAAAGTTCACAGTCCCACAAAGTTGAACTAGTTAACTTTGAATTCTTTGTTATTGTCTTTTATATTTTAAGTTGATGTGCTGACTTTCAGATTTGTTTTTGCAGACCAGCAGGAACTATTTACATACACATTTAAGATACGTATTTAAGTTTAATGAGTGACCTTGTTAACTTTTAGCCCAATGTGTCAATGGTTGCTCATGGTTACATGGTAACAGTGGCTGGCATTAATATAAAACCACAGGTTCATTCAAAGTAAAATTGAAGGTCCCCTACATGTTCAAATATTTACAAAATATTTGAACTTGAAGTGGGTCAAATTTTACCTGAATCCAATAGTACGGTTAATAGGGTCTGATGGAGCTGCTACAAGGCTGCTGACTTTTAGTCATATTCCATTGCATAGCAAAACTTTCTGTTTAGATATTTGGTCATACAGGATTTGAGCAATAGAGGGAAATCTTATTTTTGAAACATATAATTCTGTTTTATTAACAGCTACTCTTTAATAAGCTATGCTAACTATAAGTTAGCTAGCCCCCTCAGTGTCAAAGGAAAACAATGTCAGAGTAGCTGCATTTAGTGATTGGTGTGGGCAAAGTCAAATCCTCCCCCACAGAGACGGGCAAATATAAAGTCAATGTCAGAGTGAATAATGAATGGAAACAAAATGGCCTTTCAGTCTGAATATCAGCCGGTGTTTTTCCTGAGCTATGAGAAGATCACTTCTGAGTATCTGCAACACCACACTGCCCAGCCTTATCAGTCTTTCTAAACGCCACTGGCACACCACTTTTTACCTCAGTCTAAAAGAGCAATATTTCTTGTCACAGTGGAATAAAGTTTAGAATGGATTATTTACCCCCCTGCCAAAACTACTTAGAGCTAAAGAACAAGTGAGAGAGGAGGAGGGAGAAGGGGCTGGGGGAGCAGCATAGTGAGGGAGAAAACAGCGAGAAATTGGCATGCAAGCATTTGTCCATGGTCGGGCAAAGATAGGTGAATCGATAGGCTGATGGAGGGCTGACAGAGTGACAGCTCCATGCTCATCGCTGAAGGACATCTAGGAAAAGCAGGAGAGTTGGAGTGAGAGGAGGAGGTAAAGAAACAGAGTGTTAGCAAAAGGTAGGAGAGGGAGAGAGAGAGAGGCTGACAGCTAGCGGTAATGAATGATAATTGTTCATCAAGTGGACGCGCTCAGTATGTGGAGGGAACATTCACCCCAGTCATTTCTTTAGCCTTCTACACATCAGCGTTACGCCTGTCAGCTCACACACACACACACACACACCAACACACACAGCTGCTAAAGGAGCAAGAATCTTCTGACAAATATGCATTAAAATACCTGCAATGGCCTCAGTGTACACAAACATTAACTCCACAATCCCATGTTTATAAAATGTATGAGCCTAAGAAAATGTTTGTATGTACAGTCGCCCCAAGGAGAATATTCTGATAATCCACGTATCAAGTCTGACTCAATTCTGTTCAGAATGTGAGTCTGAAACTGATCCATTGGGCTGTGATTATGGGGCGTGTTTCAACCGAACCAGGGAAAAAAATGCCTCTTCGCTCTACTGGATAGATCAACAACCAACCAACAGCAACGTGGGATGTGACGAATGTTAAGCGACGCACGTCTTGTTGAGCAGCCAGAATTCTGTGCTTCAAATTTTAAAAAATCCTCACTTAACTAATATAACAAGAAATACAACAATTTACTTGTTAGCTGATGTTTTACATTCTGTGTAAATTTTGCTGACACTGGCAGTGCACATTTCTTTACCTGTTTAAAATGTCTATTTTGCTCCTCTGTATTTGTATTTGTAAAATTCACTAATAAAGGTGACTTTAAAAAAAAAGAAATGAAAAAAATCCTCTTTTTGGCCATATTGCGTCCTTCAATGTTGTAAACTCCAGGGGTGAGAATAGGTTGTGATATTTAAATGACGCTTGTTTCCAGTCGCAACATTTATTATGATTTATTTATTAAGCTGTGATTGGAGAGATATGAACGATATGAGTCAACTTGTGGTATCATATCCATCATGCATTGCTCAGCCAGACCTCCTGCTCTCTATAGAAAATGAATGGGAACTTTTGTCTCCACATACATCAACAGATTCATTTCATTATCCTGGAAAAACCTTATTTTGTTTGTTCTGAATCATTTAGATCCGACTTAGAAAATGGCCATTTTTTCCTCACTTTGTGTGTGCTGCCCAGTTCATTTGACATTGTAGTCAAATGTTTGTATGTAATCATGGCACTGTAACACAGAATTAAACATTTTACCACTATCACATGCTCTTCATCAGTGAGTGTAGTCTGGCCAGTTGTTACATGGTATGACTTTACGACTTCTTGTCCTAGTTGACTTAAAAAGTTGAGCTTAAAAGTTTTTCTTCCAAACTTTTGAAACAATAATTATGTTTTTCTTGTGGGTTTGTTTACTTTTAATCAGCAGATTACTTTCAGAGATACATATTACCAATGTATGTTTTTTTCTTCACACATAACAAGAAACTCTGTATTGAATGCATCATTAATGCCTCGACTGTAAATGTATTTTAATTGGATTTCTCATCCATATAATGGCATGACAATATGCCCACCTACAACGCTGACCACCTCTCTTTTGCACTGCACTTACTAATGTCACACTGCTTATTCCATTAGGACTTAATGTTGCCACTGGATGAAAATTGCTTATGCAGAGTGGTTGCATAGAAATATAATTAATGTCAGATATGTTTGTCTCTTGAGAATTCTTCATATTGCTTTAAACTGGGTAAGGGGAAGACGACTGGAAAATCCCACCACGCTTGATCAGCGAGAGGGGAAAGAGGAGAAAAAAGAGGATTAGGAAGCCAATGAGGGATATCTGGAAAACATGGAGAAAAGATTTGAGGAGTGTTCAGAACCTCCAGGTTCCACCAGCACCAAACAAGGCATGAAAAGGCGTGTATAAAACCGGTAATATATTGAGAAAAATGTGAAATATTTGAAGTTCATTGAAGAACTAACACCACCCCGCAATTGGGAATGCATTGATTTGAATATAGAGAAATATGTGAAATATGTGGAAAATTTTTGAAATTTAAATAAACCCACAGATGTCCTTATTGAGCTGAATATTTTTGATGTTTGAATGGAGTTTCTTTGATGAGAAATGTGGAAGGAAACAGTAATCAAAAAATGTGGCAGAAAAAATAATAATAATAATAATAAAGAAATATGAATAACAAATGCCTCCAGCATTCCCGCCAATTGTGCTGAATTGTGCTCATGTCATTAATCTAAAGCATGAACAGTTTTTATTGTGTTCTCTATTCATTCTCCTTTTTTTGTTTGTCCTTTTGTTGGAGTTCCGCTTTACTTCACAGCAGTCAATACAGTCAAACAAAACCATCTTTCTTTTGCATTTTCAAACTAGGTTTGTTACCAAGGGAAAAAAAGGTAACAAGCCCTATTCAAACCACGCTCAAACGTAAGAATACAAAGATGAATAGTCCTGAGCACAAACTGTACACAAATGAAGCAAGACAGTCAAACAATCAGCCTTTAGAGAACACGTCTCAGGTGGACTGCATTTACTAGATATAATTCCATAATATTGATAAAAACCTTTCTTGGTGCTATGTCAATTTCTCAAAGGTTATTATCATAACACTCCTGTGTACCAGTCTTGTATTGAAAATCTTAGAAAAGAGAGGTAAAGAGGAAAAGTCAGAGAAAGGAAGAAGGATATAGAAAGTTGGATACAGCTGCGAGGGAGGGGAAGTGAAACAGTTGCAGAAAGAACTAAATTCAGACTCGAAGGAAGAAAGAGATTCGAGAAACCAAGGCTGAGAACAGCAACAGCGAGAACTACTACTGTCAGAAACAAGGGAGCAAGCAGAAAATGGGAATGCACAGGGAATTGACTCACCATCACCATATCCTGAGGACACGGAGGAGAGAGGAGGTTTGCATTGCACTAGCTGTCTTGAAAATAATAAATTAAAAAGCAGAGAAGTGCGAGCTGACCTAACTTGATCCTTACAATCTGCTTCAGGCTATTGCACACGGAGTAAAGAGGACAAGCAGCGAGACGTCTGTTAATGGGTATGGCTCATTTTGAAGCACAGAACAAAAGTCCGGAAATCTTTGAGGTGTCCCTGAGGAATTTGAAGGATGTAGAAGATGTAAAAGTTTGTACTCTCACAGGATGTTTGCCCAGCGTTTGATGGTGCAAGGTTTGGGGTATGCAAGGTGTTAATCAAAGGCTGGCAATAGGATGTAACACAATGGCACATAAATAACTGCAACCGTTATCTACCTATACGTGTGTGCGCATCGACTTCAGGTTTTAAGGCAGTATTCTTTGAACCGAAGCTGCTAATGTAAATTGTCCTTTTGAGGTTGTTTGAAAGCTTTTTAATGAAGCATTCATTTATCAAGGATTCCATCATCTTCAATTGGCAACTATGTGGAACTGCAGCAAAAAGACTGCATAATGCTTAAAGCTGAGTTTGTATAAAGGGGTTACAGCTGGTGATGTGTCCTTCTGTGTCGAGGCTTGGCAGAGTGTTTTGAGTCATCCAGCAAGATTCTTCTGAAGCGCATATCGAGGCTTGTTTTGATGACATATGTGGTGATGTTTGAAGCCTCGCGGGCCTTACCACGTGACCGATTCAGGAACTGGTCCGCACATCTTGGTGTGTGATTCGAAATATAAGGGCCAACTAAATGTAATGGAGGTCCCCCATCAATTCACATTTCATGGAATTGATACATCACTGCGCATTTATTAGCTATCTGTTCAAGCTGCTTCTTTTTTTGCGATGGAACCAGCAACAAAGAGGAAATTCTTGATTTTGGGCTGATCACTTATTAAGTTATGCACATAGTAATAACTAGCCTGCGATACATAAAAGTGACAACTATTGTTGTTCTAATTTCTTTCTTCAGTTTTCTGTTATTTTAAGGTGAAGCGTCTGTTGGGAAAGACAGAAAGTGTACTGCACTTATATAGCACTTTTCTAGTCTTTGCTCTTTTACACTACAGACTGCGCTCCCTACAAGGTGCCACCTGCCACCATCAGTAATACAATCAAACGCAGATGAACGCAGCATCGGGAGCAATTTGGGGTTCAGTATCTTGCCCAAGGATACTTCGACGTGTAGGCTACAATGGTCAGGGATTGAACCACCAACCTTCCGATCAGTGGGCGACCGCTCTACCAACTGAGCCACAGCCGCCCATTTAAGCACAATTTCGATTCAAACCTTCACACACCATGTTGTCATTATAATTACTCCGAAGCTTCAAGTTGATTCATTTAAGCACATGAAGCACCATGAAGCTTCGGTCCATGGAAAGCTTCAATGCTTCATGAGACTTCATCTCGTCATTACCACTTACTGCATAGCAACAAAACTAACACACACACATCAACAACGTGCTTTGTTTCCAGTATTGTCGCTATATCAGAGATACCACGTGAACTGTGACTAAATTTACCACACTGTATGTAACAAGAATCCAAAAGAACACATAAGCATTTTCTGACCTGACGGCAGTATAGCATCAGTTGTTCGTTTGGGTAAATACACTGCATAGGAAGGAAAAGATCATTTCATATAAGTACATAATTATGGTTACAAAAAAACTTCCTATCCTATCCTTGGTTACATTTCTGCTTCCGTACAGATGTCATAGTTCCAATAATAATCAGTTGGTTAAGATCAGGGAATGATCGTAGTTAGTTAGTAATTTATCATCTGGAAATCAGATGATGGATATCCTGGCCAAGGCTTCCAACCTTGGGTGCTGGTCATTGTTTTGCAATTTAGAATAAAATTGGAGGTGAAAGATGACATCTACAACCAGATTGTTTTACATGTAACCAGTTTAGCTACATTAGCTTAGCGAATAATAAGTCATCAGCTGATTCTGAAACTGTATTTGGGCCATTTGGCGTTCTACAAATAGCACATACATCATTGTACAGACACGTACGCTTTACGGTCGTGAAAAAGGCTGAAGCTTTGGTGGAATTTATGCAACAAAACCACTGACCTAAGGTAAGGTGAAGTGTTATAATAGACAGTTTAAACTAAATAAATCTACAAAATGCCAGAAGTAGGTACGAGGGTGAAGTGAGCTGAGGTTCCGTAAAAACATGACGTCACAAATCGTGAGCCATGGAAGTTACGGAAGTTACATGAAAAATGTAAAAGAAACATAATTCACAAACCGTGAGCCACGGAAGTCACGTAAAAAAACAGGAGTTATGTAAAAAGTAGTTTTCACAACCCCGATCTTGTCAGTGTTAACAAGTCATGCTCATTTAACGTAATTTTGGGAGATCAGGTTGGTATGTAGACATGCCAAACCCTTTCATTCTGCATAACAGAGTAAATAAAATACTCTCAATACATTGGGACATGGCCTGAGAACCCAGATGAACTGACAAGTCCTGACATTGTAACTTTAGACTATCAAACTGACTTTGACTTTCACACCAATGACTCGACACTTGAAGTTGAGCTTTTTTATTTGGAATGATTTAACTTCTTCCTAAATCCAAAGATGGTGTGTGAGACAAATCAACTCTTCAGTTTGCTGACATTGGAGATACTTTGATCAATCTGGCAGTAGAAAATTACACAGCACAAGCAGGAGGGAAAGGTGCATTTGGCAGTGCAGACCAGCAGAGAGACAACGAATAATTGGATTATCACAGTCGGGGGTAAAGACTCTGCTGTGATCAATTTTCTCAGACATCATAAATGATTGTTCTTCTCTCACAGGACAAAGGCATCACGGCACACCTGATCATTCAGCTTTTAAATGTTATGAAGATAAATAGGTTAAAGGCTTTTGTATGATTCCTTTAAAAGCATGATTTTACTACTACTACTGTTTAAATAAGTAACATGATAGTACATTTAGTGAAGAGTGCATAAAGTCACAAAGTCTATGACATGGACGTGACTTGTTGAGTTGGGACTTCATTGACTCAGGACAATCACGTTGCCCCACTTGTTTTGGATAAGGTACAACCAATCTGATTCATAGTATCATTTAGTGAAATCCTACACTAAATTATTAAACTATGCCATCGCCAGAGGACTCTATTGTTTGACTGCTGTGCACCTTGACACTTAAGTTTAAATCCTCCTTCCGGATAATATCAGCCAGAGGAACACAGAGGCCCTGAGGTGTACCGGGTGAACTCTGGGTCAGCTCCTTCTGAACCTGGAAGTTGAGCCTGCAGCCCATGGAGGTCCAAGAGAGGAGATGTTATTGAAAGATATTAATCTAGCTAAAGATGGCTCTAAGCTGCTGCATTTAAATTCCAAAAGCTTTTTTTTAACTAACTTTGAAAGTCCACAATGCTACAGAAGAGTAGATGGAGCTCTGACGTAACCAGTTTGTGGCACTGAAATGCAAATCAAAAATGATGATGATGGAAACACTGTTTAGTGGAGATTCACCCCAAATTAAACAGCTAATCAGATGACTGAAAATGTTGTTATGTGCCCTATGTTATCTCCACATAAGCCTGGATGGGGTCATGGGTTCAGTTGCTTGTGTGAACGCCTGTACCAATCAGCCTAGTATATCTTTTGTACATATTTATGACTATCATGGTTAGCCTTACCCAGTCTGCTTTTCATTTCGGCGCCCCATGTGTTTCACCGCTGGATCTTGTGACATGCGAAGGTGGCATCAACACTTCCACTGTTGCTAACCACTAATGCTGCTTTCTGCCTGTTGTCCCATTAACATCTGAAAACCAAATGATGGATTATTAACATTACCCAGAGGTGCACACAGCTCAGTGAATTTCATCATCTTCTCCAGGAACAGTGTCAAGATGAACCGATTTGACTGTGATTTAATTGCAATAATCCCATCACGGAGATGCTGCAAATCAACAAACATGCACATGACATGTAAAGTTGTGAATTCATGCTTTATATGGTCAGTCTGCAAAATATAAGGCAAATAACTTTTTAAGTGAAGTTTTATGAGTGGAGTTCAAATTGATTGATAGAGATTCAGGGGATTCTCAACACCTTTATGAAATCTGCACACTACTGAGTGCACTTCTCCAGTTTTTCTATGCATTTCTTACGTTCTACTACCTTAAGAGTGTGGCTCGGAACTTCTTGGTGACTTACTTTGAATGCAGCGCAAGGTCCCTTTGCCAGATGTCCTCCCCTCTGTCTCCCCCTTCCATTCTCTCAGTCACTGTCAAATTAAGCATGAAAATGTCCATAAGATCATCTTTAAAAAGAAAAGAAGAGTGTCTCATGGGAGCACCTGTGTAGCAGTGTGGTTACAGTACAAGCCACAATACTGCAACTTCCTTGGTTTGATTGTAGCCTCGGGACCTTATTGAATGACATACCCTATTTTTCCTGTTTCACAAAGGTAGGATTTATTGCAGGTCTGTGATTTTGGATTGCAATGCTACAAAGCCACAGACCTGCAATAAATCTACACTTGCTTATTGTTGTGCTTTCTAATAACAATCTGTTACAGACACCTGGCCTGTAAAAAATTTACACTGGGGGTAACTGGGTGGTCATGTTAGCATTATTATCACCAAGTTCCCTGGGGAGGAAGAACAGCATCTGTACAAAAAAACAAAATCATTCAATGATCAGATTCCCTGTATTCCCTGAGCACAATACAATATCTCTCTACTGATCTTACATTAATTACAAGTTTAATTATACATGGATTAAAATGAATCCATTAATCAGATGTTCTAGATGTAAAAGGATAACTTACCTTGGAGACCTTATAAAAGACAACCCAGCTGCATGCTGAAGGTTAGCAGCAGGGAACTGGCTGGCATATGGCTGGTTGTTCCACCACAGAACCTTCTGGTCAGCAGTCAGCAGTGTGGCCAAAGTCCTGCTGTTGATGGAACTCCTGATGCCAACGCAGCAAGTTCAAATAGCTTTATCAACCTGTCTTTTTGTGTAAGACATTTCTTCATATTGTGAGACTGCTGTCAGTGAAGGTCCTTGGGAATTACAGAAAAAAGTCAAAGAGGAATTTATCATATTTTGTCACAGAAAAAGTGCTTAATTAAAGACAATGTAGCTTGCTGCAGGTCATAAGTTAAGTGAATATTGTGGTTGAGTATAAAAGAAACCAGTGAGTGATCTCGATTGCTGGTTGCCCAAGAAAACTGAAGTCAGCCACAAAGGCAGAGAGTTGTGTCAACTGAGGCACAAAACTCAGGGACTCACATAGCTTAAAGTTTTATCAAGTAGGTGATTCAGACCCATGTTTTTCAGAAAGAGAACCTGCACAGTTACATTTTAAAGTAGACACTAAAAAATGGCATGAAAGAAAAAGTTTGACGACTTTAGGCTGTCATCAGCGCTCAGTTTGATCCAGTTCCTGTGGCAGTCTGTGTCACATCCTAATGGTTCAATCTTTTGACTTTCAGACACAAAAAGGCAGCCCTGAATTCCAATCCATCTATCCAGTGAACTAATTGAGTTGCAGTCATGCACATTTAGAATATGAGTACATAAAAGATGAGACTTTCTACTCAGGTATACTTGATTATGGCTGTTCTAGACATGTTCTCTTGAACAGGAGAATACCAGATAATGATTGTGTGATCATGAGCTCTTAATCACTAGCCCAAAGTGTGAATCACATACATTCAAAACCTGTAGTCATGTAAACATAAAAAATACATATATAGATGAGTTACAATATTTGTTCATTATCCTGTTGGCTAATAAGTACATACAGTATTCAAAAATTAAAACAAAGTTATATAACTTAATATTTATGCAGGCCAGGGGGCGGAGCCAGACATTCTGGGCTCAGCCTGTCCCACAAGGAGATTTATTTTACTATTTAAGTCAGCTATAGTAACTACTTTTACTACAAGCCATTTGAAAAAACAGAATGCCTAATAACCTGTGAATTATTTGGGAAAAATATGACTCTATTCCTGTTTGTCTAATTCTCCCCCAAAGGTCTTTATCATCTGATGCCTAGTTTTAATTCCAAAAAAGAGATAAAATTGTCTGCAGTCACTGGACTCCGAGATATATTTTTGGACGATTGGGTCACTGGAACAATAGGCAGTCCTCAAGTGGATTTGCCTTTCACTTCATCGCAGAATGGAAGGCCCCATCTATGAAAACCATGTTAAAGTGAGTGGGTCAATGTTCTGCTCTCTCATGATGAACTACCAGTGTAAGTAAAGTGCTTTAAAGTGAGTTATCTCATGTCATGAGGGAAATATTTATGAAAACGGAATACCAAATGTGCTTCAAAATGAGATTGCTCACTCTGTTAATTCCATCAGGTGGTTATGGAAATACTTAGGCCTAAAGTATCTCGTTCAATCAAGTGGAAGAAAGCTATCAAAACTTGATGAAATGAGCTGCCTTGTTATAAAACCCATTTTTAGCACATTTTCACTTCTGGTTGTCTGTTCTGATGGATAATTTCTACCTGACTCACAGAACTAACTTTTATGTGAGGTACATTCCTTGTAAGGTGCTTCTGATCCGAGCTACCTTTCTTTAAAGCCGATCTGTTCCTAGAAGTCAAGAGACACAAAGTGAGACTGGTGAATGAGAGACAGCCAAAGAGAGAGGCAGAAGGAACTGTGACAGAGCTTCAACTGAAGAGAAATCACTGATGTGTGAAAGCATATTCCACAATCAGGGCTGTGCTTTGTGATTCAAAAGAGTGAGGAGACAGCAGAGGGGAGAAGAAAAGAGCAGAGGGTGTGAGTGATTTTCTAGAAGCAAAGAAAGCATCTGAGAGCTCCTCCAAGGTCAGAAATGTAACCCCTGAGCTAGTATGGAAGTCACCACTTGATGTCTCATAGGGGTATTTGTACTGCCACTTGCCTTTTGACATGTATGAGCATCCTATGTGTGTGTGTGTAGCTTTGTAACATGTCACTGCAGGGTGGCCCTAAAGAAAATCACTTACAAAAGTACAATGTATTCGCTGCAGATACTGCAACACATACAAAAGTTCAATCATGAATGGAAATGTTCAGCAAAACCAGAAAGAGAACAAATAATATGAGCACCTGATGACTGCAAATGCACCTTATGAACCACCCACGCTCTTGTTTTTTGTTGTTGAATAGAGCGCCGTCTAGAGGGCTCAGGAAATGTTCAATGAAGCTTTATTTGGACATGGTACAGTCAAATACACAGATCTTTTTGGGGCTAATTTTGCATATTATTATTTTGACTTTTCTGCCTGTGTATACTAATGTGAAAAAATTGCATCCTTCTGCTAACAATCATTAATAAGTTAAACAAGTACATTAAATGAGCATCTGGTGGATAGGGGCATTTGAATGCAACACTTCTTAGTTTGTCTTTGACCTATTATCTTTTGTACCTACATTACTAGTTTTGTGCACGTTTCCACTGTTATTACATGACTCAATCAGTGTTATGAGTAGTTATCAACCTCATTGATATGGCTTAAAAAGGTCCTGCTTCACCTACCAGTGGGTTCAAAGTGCCGTTATCATCTATTCACACTGAATAGCAGTTGCAGATTTGAAATACATGGTTAACATTCTAAGTTGTTTGTTGAGCATAACTACAAAACTACTTGGTTAGGTTTAGGAGGACATGGTGGTTTGGGTTACAATAAGTACTGGATAGCAGTCTCACATCATAGTAAAGTATCCTCCAAGAATTCTGACATCATGAAGATCTCTACCAAATAGTTTATTGGTGCAGTTTGGTCTATTGCACTTTGATGCATCCTTGGAACTGCACTTTGAGACGCCCATACCAACTGGCTGAATCAATGTAACAGAAGAATCTTTTTTTGTACCCAGATTTCACTGAAGTAGCTTGTAAGTTTATTTGAAACCAATCAAAAATAAGTTGCAAGTTACAAGTAATTAGGACTCAAAACTAATTAAACTAATATGTCCCATTAACTTTTTTCCATGTAAGAATAACTTCTACTCAATTTTAGTTGATTTTCCCTTGATGTTCAAGGTTTAAAGTTTGGGTCAAACAGTAAAAAGTTCAGGGGAAAGGGGAATAAAAAGAGGTTGAAAGAGAAATATGAACTAAATTTCTTTTTGATATGCTGACAACTCAGAGATCTGAGGTGAGGAAATGGTCCTTGGAATGACCTTTTCAGCCTGTTTCACCCTCTGACCCCCCTCTGTGTGTCTGACGCGGTTCACTGATTTTTTACAGACTTCAAGGTCTCCCATAATGCTGCTGCTTGTCACACTGCTGCTTGTCAAACTATTCAGTATGATGCCAGCTTCCCCACCTCTCCTTTATCTGCCTTTTCGGTCTTTATTTCCTCATTTCACTTTGCAGATAACCCTCTCTTGATGACATTTGCCCTTTAAAAACTGATTAGCAAATAAATACATTCTGTTCCCACTTGATGAGCCTTCAGTCTTTTTCTTGACATTATGTTGTTACCCCCTTTGGGGTTTATGAACAAGGAATTTTAAGTACTGCTCGACTTGAGAATTCAATTGACTTGTTTAAAATTCAGTAATAGACAAAAAAAACTGGGCATCACACAAAGAGCCACAGGTCATTGCACAAACATATAAACTTGCAAATGTTGCAGCAATAGATATCAATTGTGTTGTCACCCCAAAAGTCACACACTTGCTTATGATAATACATGTATTCATACATAGAGACAGTGGACGTTTGGTCAGGGCTGTGGAGTCAAAGGCTCATGAGGGGCAGCTTTTTAAAAATAATTAATAACAATACAGCGGAACCAGATACTGTATTTTTTAACACAGTCTTCTTTCTTGTCAAAACTGCTGTTGCTTCCCAGATGCGGGTTTGTTATAGGCTTTATACCTATATCATAGTCCTCCACAAAGGGGGCAATCAAGATGTTTAGTCCTCACAAAATAGACATTTTTTTCTTGCCCAAAGTCAGATGCCAATGAGCAAGCAATGAAAATAGAAACTGGTATTTTGAACAGCAAGTTCAGCCACAAGACAAAAATGATCTGCAGTCTCTATCAATGTGAAGTTAGTTACCACCAGAGTACATCTAAGTTTTAAATAATATTTGCTAGCAAATTACGCAGCTAACACAGTCAGTCCCGTTAGCTCAGAAACATCAAGCTTGTAGTGCGGCCAATAAATGACCGGAGGACCGGAGTTAAATAGCCTCTATTGTATCAGAGATGTACAACTGGTATGCATAATTATTGGAAGAGTTGGGACGGACTATGACGGTTGCACTCACCAGAAACTTTTGGACTTCACTCCAAAAACTCAACTACTGGGTTGATTTCCAATAATAATTTATACATTTGTGTAAATTTCTTTTGTACTGAACTGAGCATGACAGCAACTACGCATAAACACTAAGAAGTATTATATTGAATATTTTAAGTGTCACTAAAAGTTTCTAATTAAGATGGCTGTAGTAAATACTAAATCAGATTTACAGTATGTGTACATCACTATGCCCCACTTTGAAAATCAGTGTCGCAGACTCTGAAAGCTGGCTGGCTTCTTTAGCCGGCTGCCAGCTGCTCCAGGTTTGGCAGCTGTCCTGCAAAAACACTCTCAAAGAAACCTAACAACATGGAAATGAAACAAATTCTGATATAAATACCCATATTCATAATTATAGTTTATTTTTGCCTTTTAAACAGTTTTAACTGTCAAAAACAGCTTCCATGAGTGTTATTAAATGACTCATTTCTTCTCTTGCCGCAGCTTATGGAAATAAATGAAATGGCTTTCATGTACTTCTGAAAGACTTCCTCTGCTTCCGTTTAGATTTACACTGGCACTGAAAACAAATGCTGGCACAGACTGCTGTCAATATTCTGCAGAAGCTAAAACGCTGGCATTAAAAAAAATCTTTGGACGTCCTCAAAAAAAGTCTTAGTCACAAACTGACGGCTGTCTAAAAAAAAAAAAATCCCAAACTTCACCCTTTGAAGCCTGCTTCAAAATTCATTGCCTCTCTGAAGGCATTCAAAGCTTGTTTACCCAAATACCTACAGCACATATTCATATATCAGCATTTCTTGAATAAAGAGCGGTGACAGGAAGAGGAAAATACCTCTGTCAAGGAAATAAAAGGTCAAAGAAAGAGAAAGGGGGGAGATAGAGACGTAAAACTATACAGTACACTAAGTCTGTCAGTTTCTTCTGCAGAGTGTGATACAGTGGGTTCTTAGCTCACAATCCCACACACAGTATCACTGTTTCCTGGCGGTGTTATAAAAAGAAGGAGCAGAGGGATATCTTTACCTGCTATTTCTGGTTGGAGGAACAGCACCTTATTACGATATAATTCTTTCTCTCAAGCAGGCATCTCCTCAGTCAAAAAACCCCCCAGAATTCTTGCTTTTAATGTATTATTGTCATAGTTGATTACCAACTATTTTAATTCATACTAATAATTGATCAACTGATATGGTCCCCTTACTCATATGATTTATATGTGACATAAACACATATATAAAAACCCTATGTCCCCCTCTTGTTCTCCCTACCTTCTATATATCTTTATTCCTCTCACTTCCCCTTTCTATCTCTTCATCATGTTCACTAGATTACTGTCCAAAAGTGGAGAAGCACCCGCCAAGTAGCCTGAACCCTGACCCACTGGGTGACTAGAGCGGTGTAGTTGACATGCAGTGGCAGATTTGGAGCAGGCTGGGTTGCTTGTGATGGCCAGGCCCTCCCATTTCAGTTCAGTTCCTTTAGTGTCCCAGATGGAAAATTGGTGCCAAGATTACAAGTACAAATGAAAAAGTCACTTGGAGAGTGCAGAACTCCACCAAGGCAAATGGTGCATTCACATCCTCCTTAGATGGTCCAATTTCCCAAGATGGGAAGTTGTTTTTCCAACTTCCTCTGGTGTTTTCATGAGCTAAATCGTAATGTGGAAACTCCATAGACCTTAAACCCCACGTTGACAGCTGTTTCCAGTATTTAAGTGCCAATGAAGAGCAACAGATCAGGTGAGCCATGAAATATGATTGTTAACTGTGATTTCAGAATAATGCATTGATCTGTATTAATCAATATCATTTTAACATCATCAGAATGGATAATCTTAGTACATGCAAAAAGATTTAAAACTGTGTCCTGCAGATAACAGATGGGAAAACTAATGGAGGGCACTTCACGGAGGGAAATGCGCTAAAATAGCCTACTGTTGACCATGATCTACATGATCTTATGACTTATGCAGGAGAGAGTGCCAGTGAAGAGAACAATGGGTTGTGCAGAAAAATGACTGGGGGGGTTTCCAGGAGTTCCATGGAACATGCCCGGGTGCCAGCAGTCCCAGGCGGACTGCAGGTAGCCGTGATAAGAGCGTGGGAGGACGGGATGCAGAGTGCACAGAGACAACGTGATTCTAATGAGGTGCATGGCGAAGAGTGAGCACACACAGTAATTATGAATGCTAATTGGAGCTACATTGACTGATGGGGTATTGTTCAAAAACTGAGAAAAACACGATTTGCCAGGAAATGAGGCGGTTGGAAGGATGCACATAAAATCAGTGACATCATGTGCTTTCAGTTCTCCTTGAGACTGTTTACTGAAACAAAATCCACATTTAATTTATTTCAAGTGTGCTTAGGGTTAAATGTGGACAAGAAAAATACCACATAACTCATATTTCTGCTTATTCAACACCACATAAATGGAGCACAAATGCGCTACGTCAATGACAGTAAAAATTCTGATGATGATGCTGAATACATGTATAAACACTTATCATTATTCTTTATTTAAAACCCACTCTTGCCTCTTATACCACACCCCCTCACCACTATTTTGATATACATATGTTTATTATTGAGTTCATACCAAGGGTAATTCGTTTCAACATTTGACACATATTAAGTGGGTTGTCTGGAGGTCCCCACTGGGAAATTTTGAATGTCAAACACTTCATTTCCTGCACTGTGGTGAATTTTTATGCACTAATTTGTGCCTTTTCTGCATCTATTTATAGTGGAAATGCCTGGTGCTTCCTGTTTCGATTGTGCAGAGTTGATAGTTTCCATTTTACGGCTTAAAACAAAAAGTGCGCTACTGTTTCTCTGATTTAGCCGCCTCTCTCTCTCTCTCTCTCTCTCTATCTGCAGTCACCACTCTGTCTAACTCAATTACCTGCCCACAGCACTATCTGATTGGTTACATGTCATGAGTAATAGCCTATCAGCGCCACTGACGGCTACCGTTCTTCTGATGGTCCAAGTGGAGCTTTGTGACTAAGGCAGCAGATAAGACCAAAGTTGTAATAAACACCACAGTCTCTTCTTAGCTGAAGTTTCACAAACACCCAGTGTTTCCACAGGTAGGAAAGTTTAGTAGCTACTGCTTGTTCATTTCAGTGTTTCACTGATCCTGTGGATATTGGACCCATTCAGGGACTCCTGTCTGAAGTTTAGCTCATACACTTAACTGATAAACCACTTTGTGGCAATCTGACATTTAACCAATAAGGTGCAGATATCCTTTAGAGATATATTTTATATAGGGCAGAGATACAATGCCAATAACTGAGACAACCCCTCTTACCCTCCTCAACCCCCCACTACGGTCATGGTACAACACATTATGGTAAAATATCAAACACATGACGAACTGCCCTGTATAAACAACCCTTACATAAACGACAATGAATTTGCACTGATATGTGAACATTATGACAAATCACAAGCAGAAACACAACAATGAATGCACACCAATGCATCATCAGAGCTGTGTCTCCATTTAAAATGTGCAGACTTCCAGCGCTATAATATCATATTTGTTGACACTCTTCTCCATCATCAAGACTGATTTTTTTTATAATCAATAAACTTCAGTCAATACTTTTACCCTTTTTCTTTATCAGCTATCATATAATACAAAATATTTGTAAAAAAATAATAAAATAAATCTGTAACGAAAGGAAAAAGACCCAAAGTATTTTTTTTTAAGTATTTAAGAAGAACAAGCTAGCCCTTCTTCCTGGCCACATCAGAATTGTCATCAAACTTTCAGTTTTTCTCAATGACGTTTCTAAGACACGAATGTCTGACAAACTCAATGCTTTTTCCTTCGATGAAGGTCTGAGGTGATGGGAGGGATGATTTGCTAAAGTCAGTGACCACATCTTTGGTCTTTGTGGCACTTAATTGTACTGTCTCATCAATCTGTGTACAAATAACAGGACTTAACACTTTCAAGTTACATGCAATGCATACACCAAAATCCAATTTTGCATGTGTTTGATACGCACAGGAGCTTTTCTAAAGACAGCGACCCTACCGGTTGCACAAGATTGACACGCCATTATACATAAAGGTAAGGTTGACTGTTTGTTTGTTTTTTAAAAAGGCTGCAGTTTCATTGAATATAGGCTACAAAACCACTTTTCTATGTTTAGGGCAAAAAACTTCCATGCTAGGCATTATAAACGAGAGTCTAAACAGTAAAAAAAAAAAATGCACTAAGTTACAAGAAGTGATGTATTTACAAGGACAGTGTGACAAATGGAATTGACATAGTTAGATAAAAACAAGATGCATGGAAATAAATTGAAACAACAGTAAAGGCATATTTTCCTACGTTCCCCAAAGGCACACTTTCTACATTAAACAATATTGGAAAGTAAAGTTCTGTTACAAAGAAAAAAAACATAATAAGGATCATCAGTGTATCACACAGTTTCAGTAGCTGTCTCAGTGTTATACTGTCATTGTGCACAGGGTCTGTCTTAATCACTATAAACCAAAAGCCTCCTCGCTTTTACCACCAGGTGATTTCAAACATGTGAATTCTTAATCTCATGCTTTGTAGATGGCTTCAAAATGTCTCCTGCAGATACTGACAGCTTGAAAAAAACGAGCGCTGCATTCTCAGTGCCAGAACATTCTACAAAACCTGACACTGTCACCTTTTGTGTCTTTGAAACACTTCTGAAAACTTAATTTTGCTCAAAATTACGTTCCAGCCGTGTTTACAGAAACAACTCCTGAGTCACACACTAAACAAAAAGGAAAAGAAAAGAGACACAGAGGAAATAATATGTAAAACAAGAAGGTCACAGATCCTTTTGAGAAGCGGAACAGAGATGGAGAACTAGTCAGTGGGAGAGAATAGAGAACAGGAGACAGACACAGAAG
Organism: Serranus cabrilla; assembly: GCA_903364295.1. Lineage (NCBI taxonomy): Eukaryota > Metazoa > Chordata > Actinopteri > Perciformes > Serranidae > Serranus > Serranus cabrilla. Next base: position 455,456 of record CAFUXE010000304.1, on the reverse strand, counting down.
TGACGATGCAACACATAATCCAGACAGACAGGTGAGGAATGATATGAAAAACAAGTGGGACCAGTTACAGAAATTGAAATCACATATATATCACATCATATGGAGGAAGTGTCTTTTTTTGGAATATGCCAAAAAAGGGAGGTGCACTCATTTTTTTTTACCATCCCAACCCCCTCTGTTGTACGCACCACAAGAATTCAACAAATAGACTTGTTCATCTGCGGAACTTGTATTGGAAATGTAAGCAGAGTCTGAAATGTCAACCTCTCAAAATGGCATTCGTAGTTGTCTTTGTTCTCAGAATAAACTCTCTGTACATCATTTGAACTCCATTACCCTGACTACCCAGGACACAGACCCAGGAGAACGGTGTTTGTGTCCCTTTGAAACAAACAGTTATTGTAGTTATTTGGAGTGAACCTGTGTAACTGCATCCATTAGTTTTAGCACAGTTGTTTTTTTTAGCCCAACCGCAGTCAAGTGGTTTTTATCACTATTATTATTTTTGGTTGATATTTTGAAAAGCTCATTTGCATTTAAGAATTGTCCTTACACATCAAAGAAAAGGTGTTCTGTAAGCGTCTGTACCTCACAAGTCGGGATGAGAATGAATTGAAATGACTCATTCTCGTCTCCCATTCTCTTGGACCTTCCACATCAGAGGGTGGGGAGTAGCAGAGCTATCAGCTTCTCCACCTCTCTCTCCTCATGCTGCAGGAGGAGCCAGCTGCAGGGGCTCTCTGCTGCCATGTATGGCCTGCTAACATAGCAGATATACCCAGAAATATTTTCTGGAGCAGAAGACGCAAGTGCTTGCCTAGAGTTGACAAGTTAGCCCCAGAGGCTGTGACACAAGATCTGTAAGCACAAGGTCTGTCTTACTTTGGGAGTAACAAACAAAGCAAGTTAGCGCCAAGCTGCTAACTCTGCAAAGAGAACAAGAGAATGAGTGCAACCTTGCAGTGTTTTTCTTGCTTTTCCAATGGAATTGTCTTTGTTCACACACAGACACAGACACACATTCCGTTATTAGTTTGATAATGTATTGCATGTTTCGCTTTGCTTTCATTTGAATAAATGTTTTTTTCAAATATGCATCCTGTCTATTTGATATTGTGCAAGAACCTTAACTGTGTAGAGAACTCCAAATTCATTCAATTCAACTTCACTATTTATTACTTCACCCAACGGAGTGGGAGTGAAGTATTGTTTTGGGCGGCGGTGTCTGTCTGTCTGTCTGTGTGTCCGCTGCATATACATCCTCTTGGCCAACAGAGGGCGCTGTGGGGTGAAGTCTGCCATCTCTGATTGCCTTGTCTATATGGTAATTCTGTTAGTAGTTGCTAAGATAATTATTAATCAGAGTTACAAATTGTTAGTTTAGTGTAGTTTGCATG
>CAFUXE010000304.1:441759-453882 GCA_903364295.1 Serranus cabrilla | reverse complement strand
AACAGACACCAACATAAATACATACTATTGAAGATGGCTGAATTAATTCATTGCTTTTGGTGGACCATTAAATTTGATACAAAATGACTGAATGACAAGCAGTGAAATGCATTTTTTATATTATTTTAATTTGTTGTTTTTTTACAAAGCTCATTCTATCTTCATTTCCTGGCAAAAGCACCAACTGTGTAAAAGTGAGAGGATCTGATTCAATAAATCAACTGCAAGCCATTTGTTAATTTTTCCATCCATTGTCATTGGATTATGAAAGTGTCACAGTTCAGCTGTACACCCTGCTGTTTATTCCTACAGTTCTCACTCTCCCAGTAATTTTCCACTTTAACTGCCAGCCATTCCCACCTCAGCCCATCTCCACTCACCTGCCCACTCAGCTGCCTCTGATCACTAAATAAGCCACAATAAAACTCCAGCCTCTCAAAACTCTTTGCCAGATTGTTGTTTGCTTCTTGATGCCTGACTTTCAAGCCCTTTATCTCAGACTGATTTCCAGTAGTCCCCCCTACCTGTCTCTGATCTACCCATGTAGCCTGATCCCGGTACACTAACAAGCTTTCTGTCCTGGAATCCCTGACGACTCTGCCTGTCTGTAAACTACCCGTCTCAGCTGACTCCTGGTAAACTCACCAGTCTTCTCTCTCGGACTTTTTATTCAGTCTTATCATCTGCTCTGCCAGAGACTTTATTGAAAGACTTTGCTGTTGCATTCAACCTGTTCTGTGTGTATTTTACTTGCATTGGTGTGTACCTGCTGAATTTTCCATGAAAAGTCATCACCAACCCTTTTCTGGTATCCTGTGTGCTGCAATTGGGTCCTCACACAATCCATTACAGAAAGATGATTCACTGCTCCCAAATTAAATGACAATTCACTTGGCATGTCATGCTACACCTGGCCAGTATCTGCTCCAGAACAAGACTGATCAGAAGGTAACAGCTTTTCCTGGTCTGCACGATAAAGTATTTTAGTGTGCCATACTGCACGATTAAGAATAATGCCTACTTTTACTGTATATACAGTCACAGGCCACGGCATTAGGTCGACCTGTTCAACTGCCTGTTACTGCAAATATCTACTAAGCCAATCACATGCTCGCAACTCAATTATTTAGGCATGTAGACATGGTGAACCTAGCAATAGTAATGGCATCACCCTCTTCAAACATATTTAAATCAGGTGAGATTGTAATCAAAGAAGAGACTTAAAGACTGGTTGAATTGATTTGACATACAGTATGTGGGGAGTCTTAGGCATTAGAACCGAAATGTCCTTACTTTAAGGGAGTAGTCATAAGATGTACAGGAAAATCCCCTGATAAGAGTCTAGACACTGATGGTGGTGGTGAAGGGGTGAGGGGTGTGGCCTCACATCTGGATGGATGTGATGTGGAGCAGGACATCTGATGAAGTTAGAGGGAAGGACCCATGAGTGCTGGTTGTGATGAAAACTGGAGTTGAACAGGGTGGAGGAGGGTTGCATCGATGTGACACTGAAATGACAGCTGACAGCAGCAGAGAAAGGAACTGTTGTAAAGTGTGACAGCAACGAGACGATTGGCTCACAGAGGTCATGGCCGAATCGGATTGGTTTAGAGAGAGAGAGAAATAAATAGAGAAAGCCTGGAGATAGTTTCCTGATTAAACTTTCACTAAGCTTCATTCTATTGGAAGTAAGTTTATAGTTTCATTTTAAATCTGCCTTTTTGCATTCTGTGCGTGTACAAATGAATCGGTACTCATTTGTATGTGTGCCTGTGTTTGAGTGTGTGTGTGTAGCCCTGCATGTGGCGTCTTTGATCCGCCATTACTTGCCTGAAGGAGAAGTGAAATTCTTCAGTAATAACCTCTTATTGTGACTTTTTAATGTCCAGTACTTAAAATGGACAGTGAACAAAATCACAGCAGGTATGGACTTTTAATGTGCTCTCCTGGGGATAGCTACAATTTGATATTCTAAAACTCCACTTGGCAATCAATTTCAAGGTGAGAGCTCAGCGTGAGACAAAGGTTCATTCCTTTAATATGGTTTAACTGTGACATAACCGAGACAACTTGCTGTGATATCACAAATCATTCTGTTTCTACAGTCATTAGCTGGTGGATTTAGCACTTGAAGAAGCAATCAGAAACGTACCTGCCCACATGATTATAAACAAACACTTCACATGCTGTACTATACATGCAGCATAATGACATGCTTGTTTGATCTTGTTCAGTTTCTGTGCATGTGAACAATTTTCTTCAACAGATTAGAACTAAAAAACAACAACACACCATTTATCCACAAAGTCTGTCCACTATTAATTGCCAGTGAAGCCGCTCCAGGGTTTGTTTACTGGTGCTGTTACCAAGAGATTTTTGGATCTCTCGTTTCTGTCTTTGGGAGAGGCTAGTGTCTGCTGACAGATATTGATTAAGCTGCCTAAGATCAGGCAAGCCATATGGATCTAATGTTTGGGAAGAAATTCAGAATTTATAATCCCACAGATCTATGTCCGGTGAGAAAAGAGGAAGATGAGTCAAATTCACTGCAAACAAGGGTTCTGCAGCCCCACTGCCTGATTCAAGTGAGCCCATGTGTAAACAAGCTAACGCGCTCAGCAGGGGAGACATGTTAAAAGCTGTTACAGGATACAAACGCAAAATCTCTGTCTGGTGTTCCAGTCATCTGACTCGTAGAAAAGGTTTAATCATTGTGGAGGAAAGTCTTTGCTTTCTAAAAATGACCCAAAATGTAGTTACTGATCTGGCACCACTTGCTCCAGCGTGACAGCGTTTTGTTGATCTGTTAATCGACCTCTCTGTGAGGTTCTGTAGTGCTAATGACAACATCACACTTTCTCCACATTAGTGATGGCATGATAACATTTACTCATTAATGCTAAACATCATCTCAATTATCTACTTGGACACACAATGTCCAAATAGAGCTTTATGATCTATTACTTGTAACTTTGACCCCACTGGTTTGCACTATTGGTTTAGGAAAAAATCTCAAGCAATGGCAATTCCGTGTGCTTTTAACCCCTTGTTGTACAGAAAGTGCCATCCCTGGGGCTCAGAAAATCAAAAATGGTTGCTGAAGCTTAATTTGGCCATCACTAACTAAACACAGAGAACACCTTAAACTAATGGGAATGTCTTTAGTTTTGTGTGGATTCTCTCACTAGTCAAAGTACAAAGGGATCACCAAAATTAGAACAAGTCATGCAGATGCAGTTAGGAACAAGAATTATTGTAACAAATTTCATGGCAATCCATCCAGTTATTTGAGGTATTTCATTCAAAACAACAAATGTCAACCTTATAGTGGTGCTAGAGGATCAATAAAGTTATTGAGTGGAACACACAAAAGAAATGTGTAAAAACTGCATTTACTCAAGTGGCCACAGAGCTGGCTCAAAAAGCAAGACAATCCCTATTTGCTCAATTAAAAGTGAAATGAGAATTGGAATTAAATGTCTCCAGTGTTTGCTAGCTCATTAATCAAAACTGCTCCATGACATTATAAGGTTTTGTGTTTAGAGTTTGTTCTGCTGCCCCCAAGTGGCCCAAAAAACCTTGCAATAACTGTTTTATATATGGCAAAGCTGCTTACATTTGAGGGTAAATCAGTTAAGTGAACATAGCTGAAGCTTAATTTAATAGATCAAAGCATATACATGCAAGTACATTCAATGGCATAAGACTAAATAAGTGCAGACAAGATGAGTACAAATAAGTCATGTTTAATATGTACAAAAGTGGCTCATGAGTTTGCATTAATTATGTTTTCTTTTAATCATTTTCCAAACAGGGTTGAATTATCTGTAAATACAACCCAGAAGACAATATAGAAAAAAACCCCACAGTACTTGCTTGTTTTCCAATGAGTCCACACTGCAAGCTACTGTCAAAATAGTTCAAATGATTCTCTTGTACCAATTTATTTCCAAGTTCAATATGTTCTCAGACTGCAGTCTGCTTCCACCAAATTAGCCTCCAACTGAATCAAAAAAAAGCAACTTCTGGCTTGTTGCCGTCCTCCGCCCACTCATGGCTTATGTACATTAGCAGTCTACACTATGTATCAGTGATTATATGTGAAGAAAACATCTTTGTAAAACATGCTTTGAGGAATAAGAGCAGATGTTTGCTGGCTGGGAGTAAAATTGCAAGAGGAATTTAAATCAGAAATGAGCTGTAATCCACAATAATTTCAGCAAACAGCAGATTCTGTAAGAGAGGAAGTAACAGTGATGGAGCGGAGCCGGCTACTCGTGGTGCGGCCTCCCGAGGCGGCAGTGCTGTCAGCTGGAGCAAGTTGCCCTCAGTGAGGTTTTGTCTGACGATCTGTCTTTTCAAGGTATTAGGGGTGCTGCATGCTGACTGCATTTAGCTGTGGGAAACATTTGGGCTGTTTGGATGAATGTGTGGAATCAATCTCCAAGCTGTTGCTCCTGGGCAGCATTGGCAGCAAGTTGTAGGAAGAGATGATGCTGAGACTTTCAGTGTTGCAATTAAGTGCGTTATATTCTGCTGAAAGAAATGTTCCTTTCTTGACATTTAGACCTGAATATAATTTTTTAATACATTGTGATTTGCATAGAAAACTGAGCGATAATAAAGTTAATATGCTATAATGAAACCATAACACTGAATTTTTACTTTTTTCACATCCCGTCAAAGGTAAGCACCTGGAATGACACCTACTGCAAAATTTCAGATTTTCATCTTTGTTTGGGTCAATATATTAAAATAGAAATATTTTTGTATGTATTTTGTGTACATACATGTAATAACCCTTGATTGACTTGTAGATTACAACTATATCCTTCTAAATAAAATGGGTTATTACCTTTTCTCAAACTTTTTACATTATTTTGAGTTTCTATTAGAACATGCTAACATAACTGTTGTGCGGATTTTCAGAAAACACATCTTTCTCATACTGTCTGTCTGAATATACCTATATTCACCCTCTGTCTCTAGTGCCAATAATGTCCATTGGGCCCAGTGTGCTCTGAATGGTCAGTGTCTCTGTGCAGTGTAAACAATGAATAATAAAGAGCAGACGCTCCACTTTTCCACACTTTTCCAAATTCCAAATGGAGGGACCTTTAATGAGCAAGAAGAACTTGGAGGATCAATGAAAAATAAAGCGCAGGCTTTAAAAATAGCTTGCAAGTCTCACGCCAGAAATGCAGGAACGGTAATAGGTGTCACCAGCATATCAAGCAGGATTTAGACCTGATATTGGATCAATATTAGCTTAACTAAACCTTATCAAATACAGGTCATTTCTTTATTCTACTGAGTTTTGAGGTGTGATTGCTGAATAGGAGACAATTGCTGTGCAGTGGTAATGTTTGGTCTCTTTGTGGAGAGAGGGCTTTGCTAGCAGCAATTTCGAATATTACCAGGCCATTAAATGTCCATTATCTGTCATTATCACTCCCACACATATGTTTTAAAAACTGCCTGTGCCACCTATGTGCCAAAGGTTGTTTTTTAAGAGATAATGTTGTTAAGTTTATGAAAAAGAAACTGCATGGTTAGGATTATTTTAAAAAATGCTTTGTATTAAATATCTTAAGCACATTAAGACACTTACATTATATAAAAACAGACTATCACTCCTTATACTACATGACTTCCAAAGCTTCTTTTTTTTTTAGCTATAACTCAACCACAACCAATATTAGGTAAGTGGTTGTGATGGACTCCTCGGATCGGAAGTTGCCGGAAATGTATCCAAAGGGGAGGGAAACAGACACATCTGTTAGTTATCAAGTAAAACATGAGCTCACAGATTCATCTGGGTCCCATGCTAGTTGTCTTAACCATTAACAACACCAGATTTATTCTCCAAATGCTTTTCAGGCTGAGCAGAGGTCAGTATCAGAGCTGGAGACTGATAAAGTCGACTTCTGCTGGAGATTGAGTCTCTGCCGTACATCCACGACAGGTCTGACCAATTGATTCCAAAAGACATAAGTGAGAAAGAAAGGATTCCTCTGAATCACTCTCCCTCTCAGAGCGTACAGAATGGCTATTGATGTCTACATAAAGAAGGAGTTGCAAAGGCACACAAGAGGAGAATGTATATGTTTTATTCATTACCAATGGGCTGTAGATTGACTCTTTTATCTTCTGTGATTACCAAATCTGCGATCATTTGCGCTCTCAGGAACTTAGTAACTGATCTTCCAGTAGCACCATATGAATGGAGAGAACAGAAACATGAATGCAGATGATTTTAGGTCACACACACACACACACACACAAAGTGTTTCAGGGGGCCACCATTGGCTTTGACTTTCAGCAACTATGGTATAAATCTAACTATATTTAGTACAGATCATCCAAACATGTGTCCCACCATTTGCTGTACTCCTATATTCCCGTTCAGATTTAAGGTGGGTTGAAACCTATAGCATGATCTGGTCAACACGATAAGTTCAGCCTCAACAAGTCACTAGTAAGTCACAGGGCTAACACACATAGAGTACACAAATACATTCAAACTTACTGACAATTTGAAGTTTCTATTTAAACAACGCTATTATATGTAAAATAACAGACTGAAAATAATTAACCAAACAAGCAATTAACAGACTTTCACCCAGGCGTGGAATCAAAAGTAAACAACTTTTTATGTAAGTTTTTTACCTAACTTTCACGTGGCTCACAGTTTGTGATTTTTTTTTTTTGCTAACTGTAGCTGCCATCCGATTGTTGCTTGATTACATGTGCTGCCAGTACTGGGATCTTGGAGCACTGGCAAAATGTTTGTGTTTACACCACTAGAACATGAGCTTTTGACCCAGGTCCAGGGTCACTGCAGGACGGAGAGATTTAAAAGATCCTTCGCTCCAACAGCCATCAGGCTGTGCAATTATTTGAGTCAACAGACTAAATGAATTTCCCCTCGGGGATAAATAAAGTTATTTTGATTTGATTTGATTTGATTTGATTGGGTAGGGAGGGAAGCTGGCAGGGACCATTGTCACTCCATGTGCAACAGAAACAGGTTCAGCATTTTTTATGGACATCGTGAAATGCTCATTTCCCTGTTGTTTTCCTGTGGAAATGAGCCTAATATGTTGATATATGGTTAAGTCAACTCTGCTTTTCGCCTTTTCTCTTAGCCACAGAACATTATTTGAGACAATAACGCAAATAAAGTTATCATACAACATGCCAACAGGGATACAAAAGTTTCACACACTATCTGTGCGTGCCCCAGAAGCCTTTGGGTGATCTTTGACCTCCTTGATAAAGGCAGTTTGCCAGTTCCTTAACCATCTTATTCAGGGTTTCCCTATGGATGCTGGTAAGTGGAGACGGTAAGAATTTTTCTAGAAATATAGAAAGCCATTGCTTATTGGAGTCTGGGCTAAAGTTCTAGTGAAAGCCATAAACTCAATATTGGTTAGCGTAGCATTTTAGCATAGCACAGTAATGTCAACAGTTGCAATTGTATCCTGTCCTACAGTTTGGGAAACATTGCATTGTAGTAAGTTGAGGAAGCAGATTGCAGAGGATTATACAACATTGATGCAAAGATTTATACAAAAAATGTTTTCCTTTTTTGGTCATGTTGAGGCAGAGCGGGTGCTGCTGCCCTGAGGGTTTAAACTAAGAGTTTAGCTCTGAGAATTTATCCTAATGAGGCTCATACCAGAACTTTCAATTCAGGTGTAAAAGTCGCCAGACAGACACAGCTGAGTAGTTGTATATTTAGCTGGCAGCTTGTTGAAGGTCTCTAAGGCTTTATCTGTCAAGTGTAATAGCTCCCTTATATAAATAAGTGGAGGCGGTTGTCAATTTAGCATACCCTTCATTTTGTAGGTGCTGTAGACCAGGATGAAGATCTTGTCAAAGGAGCAATCGCATAGAAAAATAGCAAAAACAACAAAAGTATTCTGTGAGATAAATGGACTATCACTCATGTGTTGCTTCAGAATGGACAGTCCATTTGTTGTGTATATGGGTGTTATGCAGTCCATAATACAGAAAAGGAGAAGCGGAGATCGATATATACAGGTCTTATGGTCACAAATAGAACTTTCAGCCCTAATCATACCCAATTTACATCAACAACTGTTCTGAGACCACCAGCTCTAGCTCTAGGCTCTATAGCTAAGCTATATATCATGATTTACACAAACCTATGTAAAATCAGACATTCAGCACCCCCATATAGCCCAAATTCAGTAATACTTGTGGTTTAAAAACCTGTGGTTTATAAACCACATTTTTTTGTCACCGTGACTGTCATCTTGAAGGGTGAATTCTATAAAATACACAAAAGTCTATAAATTTAAAGAAAGCAGGGGGCAGTTTCATATAATGGCAGCATCAGGTTTCACAAGTGATTGTGTCTTGCATATTGCAGATAAAGTTACACTCATCTCAGTTAAAGCCACTGACGCATGCATGTTGCAAATTTGATGGAACAGGCCCCAGGACAGAGCTAATCATATAATCATGTGTGTTTGGGTTTTTTCTTAAAAAGGAAGATTCAGTCTGACTTGTATCATCATCTAGCAGCTCTTGAAGACTGACAGTCCTGAGATGTTGGGATCCTGGATGACTCAGCAGGGAAAAAACAAATAGAACATGCGTCATGGCCATAAATAGAACTAAAAAGCACAAGTGCATGTATGCTTAATGTGATTCAAGACCAACTGTTTAAAAAATTTGAAGCAAATAAAATAATGCAGAGCTGAATTTATTTTTAACATATGAAGAGGCTTTGTATGGAGCCCTAATTACATGAATAATTAACATACTTTTACTTAAATAAGTATATGTTTTATTTCTGATTTGTCTCTGAAATTTTCAACACATATTGTTCACTTAAGGTTTCCGAGACTATTGCTTTACAGTGTCATTTAGGCGTGGAAAATCCACTGAACCCTTTTTCTCAAGTCATCCTTGTGTTGAACCCCACTTGTTGACCTGATGAAGTGCTGATGATCTGAAGACCTTTTGCCTTACAGTGACCCTTTGATCAAACCTTTTTTTACAATCTTTGTGATATCCGCATGTACTATAAGACAATGGACTCTCTCTTCCCTCTTTGGGCCTGTCTAATCGTGTTAAAAATCAATATCCTCTCAAAGAGAGATTCATGTGACAGAAGCATATTCTACTTTGTTAAACATCAACATTTTGTATTCATTTCTGTATATGTGATTTATATTAATTGATTACCTGTTATAAGAGTTATTGATGAAAAGTAAAGTCATGTAAATACGTTTCTGTTTAAATTTGGCTGGTCAACCCTGTGATGTTGAATGATTATTGTTTCAAACAGATACCTCTGAATGTAATTTGTAGAGTATGGCAAATCATGAATCTCTGTAAGATTATGTTCGAAATTCTTTATAAATTTATCAGTCAGAGGAAGTCATCACGCCTTACAGCTGACGCTGCATTTGTCTTAACTAAGGGCTTCACTGTCTTCAGCCAGAGTGGATGCTCATCCTCAGCTCACACAAGACGCCCCTAGGACCTGTTAAACGGGCCGGACGCAGAGTCTCAATTTGATCTAAATCTTTCATTAATATCCAAGACATTAGCTTGTTTTTGACTTCAGCAGTTAGTTTAATTCTCAGTCAAGTTTAACTATAATTGCTGCTTATTCAGGTGGTGCTCAGAGTAAATTAAAAATAATAATACTTTAAGTAATGATAAATAAATTATTTAATTTCCTACAAAACTGACGCACTGCCTGACACATGCAAGTCTGATGCGTAAGGCTTCCTTGTGTGTCCATCGGCCCTGACCGCAAGCGTCTGTATCTCATGAGTGATCATGTGTTGAATATACTGTGACGGTCCCCTGGCTGATTATTTATTTGTCATCTGTTTGGTTATTGCAGCAGGTACCTGGGGGGCGGAGTGCCCTGATAATTTTAGATGGGAGCACCTGTGCCTGGTAACACCCCGCCTACCTGGAACCTGCCGCTCTCTCTCCATTTATGCCTTTGTTGTTTGGTTTGCAGAGACACAACATCCTCTGTTTTTCACATTACAGCTACACTCGTATAAATTCCCCCACACTACGGAATTTACTGATATTCACACCTCTTCGTATCTTTACTTTAGGCTTTTGATATATTATTATCATCTTTGTTAATAACTTGGTCATTTTCCTTTCGCCTGCATCTCCCAGTGTTTTGTCATGACTTTAGAGCCAGGTCGGGACAATACAGACCCACTTGCACCTATGTTCAAAGTAAAAGAAAATCATCTTTAATTTTCCATTAGTGGCAATAGGATTTCACAAAGACATATCGTACAGTACAGCAAGTATCTAGAAATAATTATTCCAGCCTTCTGAATTTGTTAGCATCAGCCTTTCATATCTGCTTCAATTATTGAACCTTGAGGATCTGTTTGTGTTTATTTCAAACTTTGCGGTATTATGGGCCTGAAATACCAACCAAATACCATCTTCAAGTTTGCTTATTTATCGTGGATGGAGTGCTTTGAAGTGGAATAAAGTATGCATCTTATGATTATTTCACAGCCACATATGCAGAGGCTGAAGAAGTGTTCTTTTTCCTAAGCAAAGTTACCAGTACAACAACAGAAAAAAGGGGGGTAGAGAAAATTGATGTAAAAAAATGTTAATTCCATTAACAGATGGGTGTATCAAAGCTCTCCAATGGCCCTTTCCAGACACATTTAAGCGTACGTAAAAATACTCTGCTCTGATCAATATTTTGTTCAATGGGGTTTTCACCAAAAAAAAACTGCGTAAAGGGGCTGGAAGTGTACGCTGGTTTGTGATCCGCAGCAGTAGTTTTGGTGTATTTTAAGTCTGCCATCTCCGATTGCCGTGTTACCAATGTTTTAATGAAACAAGCCAAATTTTTATTTATTTATAAGCATTAGCAGAAAACATACGCACAATAATTGCATGGCCAGGAGCATTGTGCTAGTCTTGACTTTTTTGTCACATTCATGCAGTGTTATGAGCCTCAGCTGAGATGAGAGCAGCTGTCCTCTCTTACGTTGTCTGCAATTTGCAATCTGTCTCAGATAGTTTATTTTGCCATTTTCAAAAGTACAAAAAACCCCTATACGTAACAGCACAACTTGACAGATAACCCCCGCCCACGTTTCCATCATTGTGGGAGAAGGTGAAGTGGTGGGCATGAGGAGTGCTAGTGAGAAAGCGCAATCACATCCAGTGTGGATGGCAGTAGAGATACATTCTGTGCATGCTGAGTGCAAATGTAATCCATCTGAGTAATATCCACATACAAGCCAAAGTAACTCTGTGGCCCCGAGTTTCTAGTGTTTTCACAACAACCTGTACAGGATTATTACACCTAGTCTGGCACAGCAGCAGCATTCTGTTAAAATAGTCATTCAAGCACTGGCTCTGTGTACATTAACGTGAGAAGGACCTGTTTGGGCCATCAAATTCAGATTTTTGTGTTTCAGAGATCAAGGCAAAAATGTGACACTGTTACAGCACTGTTTAGGTAGGAAGTCAGGATGGATGGCTGGATCAGGAATGTGTGTGACTTGGTGCATATGCTACTTTTACCATTCTGTACCAAGAGTTAGCTCATATTGATTTTCCATAATCTATGACTCCTCTATCCTTAACCAAATAGAGTCAGTTTCTTATTATCCAGATCTCCAGTGTCTCTGTAAAGCAACACACATTCAACTTCAACTTCTACAACACCTATAACCTGCACAGATATCACCACAATAGTACTTATTGTCCGAATAGGCCATGCACAGGAACATCAGAGAGCAGTTGGGAGAGGGTGGGTTGCGTGCCTGCAGACCCTCTTATCTCTGTTGAGAGGCCAGACCATGTCTGCTGTGGATCCACAGTGCAGGCCGCTTTTAAAAGTGAGTGTTGTGGCCAGGGCCAGCACGTGCATATCTGCCGCTCGAGGGGAAAAACAATTATGCCGCCCCTAAGCCTACATTTGCAACGTACTGGTCCATACCAGCAACAACACACAAACTGCAATGTGTCATAAAAAAAGCAAACATCAACAACAACACAAAAACGCCAATACGTTATACACATAACGCAAAAAGTCTAGTGCAAAGCTAGTGTGTCAACTAGCTACCAGCTAATGTC
>CAFUXE010000304.1:407770-428548 GCA_903364295.1 Serranus cabrilla | reverse complement strand
CACTTCACATTACAATCTTCCTGTGTGTTTGATAGGAGCACCTGCTGCCCTTTTCAAGGTGGTCCTAATACATCAACTTCATATTGATGTTGTGGAGGAGGTGGCAGTTGGGTGTGTTCCCGATAATAGTGCGGTGGTGGAAATGACTAAGGGGCAATTCACAAAGAATGGATTGTGATCACTGATAGCACCATGAATTGTGCATCACTTGCAGCCGCTATGTTCCACTTCATATGGTCCGATTCACAAAAAAATATTATGCTAATTTTACCACAGTGCAAACACAACGTAAAGGTTTGATTGCAGTTTTCCAAGTGGCAGAGTATAAATGTGCTAAATGTGGCCTCTCTCTTTTACCACAAGAGACACATTGTGTATTTACACACAAAGCACAACGGCAATTCTCCATTGGTGATTTAAATCTCCAGAGGCGAATTTTCTGTGTTTGTCTACACATCTAAAAGATTTCACACACACAGTCCACACACACAGTGAGCTTATGTGCGCGCATCAGCTCACGAGAGTCAGACTGAGCCAGAAATCAATTTGTTTATTAACCTCATTAATTTCTCCTGTATTTAAATGACAACTATTCCTGGTGACCGCCTCATGAATCTGACTGCCAGAAGTGTGCAAAGCTGTCATCAAAGCAAAAGGTGGCTACTTTGAAGAATGCAAAATATAAAACATACTCTGGTTTGTTAAAACTTTTTTTTTTCCTACATAATTCCATATGTGTTCTTTCATAGTTCTGATGTCTTCAGTATTAATCTACAATGATGAAAATAATAAAAAACTAGAAAACCCCTCGGAGAGCGCAACCCTCCGCCAAGGCAGCTCAGCCTGATGAAGTTAGATAGGAAACTTGAGACCAAATTGCACAAACACAAAACAGAAAAAACACTTTTAATTCAATTGGACATAACTGCTTCTCAGAAATGTAACATTTTTGTCACAACAAAAGTTTACTCTTCTGTATGCTTTTATATTGTACGTACTGGCCCTGGCCTCGGCATCAACACATTTAATAAATGCATGAGAAATGGTGACCAACCTTCACACTGTTTCAATAGTGTTGAAAATGTCCAAACTCCCTCATGCTCAAAACCTTTATTTAAGATATGCTGTGAAAATGTACAAAAGGTGAGGTGGGTTAAAGCAGGTTAAACGATTGCATTACAGGGTCACATCATCTCGTCTGTAGATAAACTAAAACAGAAAAATGTATCTCAGGGTGCAGATGCAACATCCTCTGGTCACATCAACCCTTTTCAGACTGTGGATTTATTTCCTCATATCTAGAGGCTTTGTGGATGCTGTTTGTCATTTCCCTGTGCTCTCAGATTGTCACGATTATTCTGTCTCAGAACTCCTTGTACAGCACACACTGTAGAGATGTTATTTGTACCTGTGGACAGTTTTGATTTGATTTTCTGTCTTTTTGTAGGGCTGTACCAAACATCTTTTCTTTTTTAATTTGGAGCTTCTTTTAAATAAAGCCTTAAATGTTTTGCAAAACTGTGCCCAACACCCGTAGCCACTATACCAACATTTAGCTAATCACATCAAAAGAACATCTTAATAATATTTTAAGCGTACCAACAAAATAGTTCCAAATGCATTTCACCATAATTATCATGCTTCTTTTCTGATCTTCAAATCCTCCTTATAAATATTACGATACCAAGTGACTTCTGACAACCTTGTCCACTCCAAATCAATTACAACCCCATTTGTGCCACCAAATGCCAGAAAGGAAGATATAAAAGCACTGCACAAGCACACTGAGGGGTGACTTCACAAAAGGATTGCAAAGCTTTTGTTTTTGCAGCCTCTGAACATGCACAAGTAAAGCAAAAACAAACTATTTAATTCTCAAAGCAACCGCAGGGATGAATTGCACCCCTAACTATGCTGCCAAGCAAAGTGTGTCTCGGTGCTCCAGTGTGATTTGTGTGTATTTAAATGTGGCATTTTGCATACAATTGAGAGAGAGAGAAATTATTACTGTATTCAGAGAGCTCATGGTAAATAAAGTGCATTCATGAGGACGAACATAAGGTTGACTCCTTTATTTTGGGAATCAGTGACAGGACGCTCCTCTCCGCTCCCATACGTGTTGTTGTTGTTTTTTAACAGGTGCACTTTTTGAAGAGTTAATTTGTGGATTTTCCTTCCTTCAGAATGTGTTTGAGGCCATCAGAGCAAAAGGTGGCAACTTTAAAGAAATATAAATTATAAAACACATTCTGGTTTGTTTCACACTTTTTTGTTTACCACAAAATTTGATATGTGTTCCATCATAATTCATTTGTTTTTAAATATTAATCTAGAATGTAGAGGAAAATAATTACATTAAAGAAAATAACATAGAATGAAAAGGGGAAATCTAATATCTCCTATGTGAAATCTACTCGCATCATATTTCTTCATACAACCTGAAGATTAAATGTGTTGTATAAGAAATTTAATTGCATCTATATATCCACCATTAATAACACTTTTACACAGAGTGCATATACGTGACGGACACTGAATACAAATCACTTTATTACTTATTTAAATGAAAAAAATAGCTTATTAAATAGAGTTAGTTTAAATAATTTAAGCAAAAACATGATCATGATGTACAATGAAATCATTTAATGCTCCTTCTCTCATACACACACACACACACACAGGACAGAAATACAAATAGAGAGGAACAGTTGGTGTGTAATTTGTTGGAAGGTTTTATAATATGATATTCTATTACTGTATATCCCTAGATGATGATGATTGCTATGTCTTTTTCAATTCGCCCTTTGAGAGAAGACTTTGAGCTTGTGCCTGGCAGAAAAAAAAGAAGAGAACAAGAATATAAGACCTCTGCTGCTCTGTCTTCCTCTGCTACATCTCTGAAGCTGTCTGCTTTTTGTCTCTCATGTCTTTCTGTTTTGAACTCCACTATTATAGTCTGATAAGCATATTGAATCCAGCCACTCGGCCTCAATACAATTTCATACTCTGTGTCAGATTGCATGGAGTAAAAGAGAAGCAAGGCTGGGTACTGCAGAGCAACTTCCTGGTTCTCTGCACCACACAGAGCAGTTCTCAGATCAAATTGCACAAAGAAGAAAGTACAGGCTGACAAAAAAAAAAACAAGGCCTGGCACAGGAGAGCAATCTTCTGATGTACTAGCACTCTTTGGAAACTATTCCCTTTTAGTTTCTTGGAGGGGAGAATATTTACTTGTGCACTGACAGAGGTGACGACCTCTGCTGCTGCACTGTCTGCGACCGCAGAATCGACACGGCAGTACCTCCCGAGTGGAATCTGAAATCCTAACAGCTTTCTAGGCTAATGAACACAATATTCCAGCACACAACACATGACAGTACCTGCTAGTAGTCTGCTCCCCATAGTGTACTCATTTCAGTCTGGTGGGACATTTTGGCATACTTTGGATAAAATTTAAAAAAAGGTCAAAGTAAGTTCTGGTCTCCACAGCTATTCTGAGATAATTTTTCCTCTAAATGGTGCAACATGCAGCATTGTAAAATCAATCATTTATTACTCTATTAATTTAGAGGCATTAGTGTAATTACCATAAACAAGCAAGGCCATTGCCAAGAAGGTTGGCAGCCTTTGCTGGCCTTAATGTTGCATTCTAAATGTGTGCCACCAGGTGAGATTTAATTAAAGGCAAATCTGCTGGACTGTTTCACTGCACATTAGGAAGAGGGTGCTGTTCTTCCTGTGGAAACAAGCATATGTAGAACTCTGCCAGTGTCTGCTTACTGGGTATTGAAAGGAGGTAATGGCCATTTAAGTAATACTTCAAGTTTGTTTATGTATTCAATGTACAGACCTGATCCCTGGGACGCTGTGTGAAATGTAAATAAACAGAATGCATCAAATTTAGAATGACTCTATAGATTTACAAAAACAAAGATTCCCAGTTTTACATATCGTGTCCTTGCAGTCTGAAAACCATGACATTCTGTTTTTCTGATGTTTTTTTTAACAGCATCACACCTTTTTTGGAATCGAGGGTTCAAGGAACAAGCAAAATACTTTGCATGTTTACTACTAAAAATACACATTATATACAATTACATCACAGCGTAAAATTTGTCAAAACATGCTGTGTTTTATAAATATAAGTTATTAGTTTCCATGTATTTAAAAGTCTTTTTTCCGGGTTTTTCAGAAAACAAAAACTTGTGGTTAGCATCATGAGGAGATGAGGCAAAAAAACAAAAAAAAAAAACACAATTGGATAGTTGTACAAGCATCTTATTAAGACCATGGGGCAATCTCAGGGCCTGAAAAGTGAAGCCAATGTGGAATGTGCATTCTTCCTAATGGCCAGCAGGTTGCAAAAAGAAGTCTGATGGTATTTACATCAATTGAAAAATGCACCTACTTCTCACTTTCTTTATGTCCTCAGTAAAAACATTTCTAATAAGCGTATGGTCTCAACTGCTTGTTTCAAGTCAAGGCTAAAGCAGGGCATTATTTATGTTTTTATTTCTATTATTTAAGGTGGAGCTATGTTATGATTGACAAGTTGCTGCCACTGTGTGCTTTTTAAAAAAAAAAAAAAATTTAATATTTGGTACTAAAACAACAATTGCTTTGATTTAAGGGATGACTTAAGCATGCAAAATATTGTAAAATGTTCTGAAAGAGTTCAATTAATGGATAAAATAGATTTTAATCAAGCCTCTTTGAGAAACATAGTTATCTTGATTCATTTCGCCGCATGTGATACAATATTAATCCATGTACGTCCATGCTCAGATCAGCAGTTACATAACAAACAGATGCAGCTGAATATGTTTCTCAGGGACATTTGAGGAGGGAAAGTGTTAAGGCAGTGACTGACATGAGCTGTATACATTTATAATGGACTGCTGAGCGTGGTTACAGTGAAGAGCCATTACATCCGTCTCTCTCACTGAAGATGGGATGGGTGTGGTAGCACATTTTGAGATATTGAGGATCATTTCATACTGGTTTTGGACAAAAGAGTTCATAATGATAGAATGGAAAACTGAGTGGGTGAGGTTTGGGTGATTTACACATAATGAAGGTACATTTTTATAGGTTTGGGTGTGCAGGGTCAAAAGTATCCTACTGCACATTTTAATATAAATGAAGCCTGATTAAATGAAATAAATATGGAAATGGGGGACGGAGAATGGCGCTATGATGCTATTATTCATTTGAAGCTGAAGTGGCCACACTCAACCCACCGTGGAAGACAACTCATTTGCATAAATGTTTCATTTCCCCTTCACACATACACACACCCACTTGCCTGCATGGACACATCCCTGCTGATATCTACCTCAAGAGGTCAAAGCCCAGACCGACCACTTCATGGCTCATCCAAAGACAATTCATCACACACTGAATTGCTGCCGCACACTGTGGTAAATAGCCACATCCTAATCCATGCAGATTGAAGAGCTGTATATTTCTCTTTATCCTCTCACTTCGACCCTCCCCATCCGTGTTAATCTTGCCTGGGAGGGTGAAACAAAATGCCTGCATGGCAATGGGGTACAGTTTTATTCATGATGGAACCCTGACAGATAAAAACACATCTTCCCAGAAATATGGGCATTCTTATTTTTCTCAACTTTTGCCTAGTTTTTCATTGTCTTTTTGTTTTGTTTTTTTGCATGTGATGTGGAATACTAGATATGTGGAGATTGATGAAATACTTATTGTTGGAAGTGGAGTTGCAGTCCATACAGTTAGCTGTTGGAAATTTATTTTGTGGTGAATTGTTTCTACTGCCCTTTATGTTCCTCATACAAAGATGTTGAAATCAGAGCTGCTGGCAAAACATACAATGTAACTTTTTAACTTAAACCGAAATTTTGAAAAAATGACTTGTGTTTTTAAACCCTATCTTTAAAAAGGAAACTACGGAAATGCAATACTAACTCCTACAAGATAATATATTACATTATAAAATGTGTCTATGAATTGTCACCAGGTCTTTTGCCATTGGGCTGATACAAGCTCCTAAAAGGCAGTGCATGCCACAACATCCAGACTGTATGGAGAAGGAGATACTTATCTCCTACATGGGAAATATTATCTCATACATATATCTTTAAGTACAGGACAAAAAAGGAGGACTAAAAAAACAAGGTTTGAGTGATATCCTTCATGAAAAGTAATATTAAGGGGAAGAAGGGATTGGAGCCGAGTGCATATTTAAATAAAACTGGTTATGTTTTCCTTACATTTTAGATGTGTGACTACGTTTTTCTGAAATTTTCTGTTATTTTGTGTTATTTTACTTGTAAAGTGTCTTTGAGTATTCTGAAAAGTGCTCTAAATAAATGGATAAAGATTAGACTCTTTAGAGATAGGGGCCTGCTGCACCTTCTGATAAAATAAGTCCGGTAAATGGGCCGCTTGTTAGGCGCCAACCTCTAGTGGCTGTAGTAATTATTCGAAGAAGGAAGAAGCAAGTGACATATAAGGAACCACAAAGTCCACGAAAGGAGAGAGGTTGGGGAACAGAGATCTAAAGGGCTGCCTTTTTCTCTGACTTCTAGGATAAACCACAGTAAAGAGTAAGTTTAGCTATACCAAAGTATATATGATGTCTGAGCTATGGGAATAGGTGGTGTGATGTTTGTGGAATTGGACTGTTTCAGAGTGCAGAACCTGTTCACATGTGAATAATGTATTCACATTCATGGACATCCCAACAAAATGTATTTTGCTATATGTCTCCTTAAGGTGGCTAACACATGCCCGTAATGCCTTGGATCTGTGGAAATCCTCCCTTTTCCTTCCATCCTGTCCTTTTACTTTTATTTATTTCTCTACCCCACCTCTAGTTCTCTATTCTCCACTGTTTTTTTCCTCTGCTCTATCCCAACCTCTCTCAATCTCTCCAGCCTGTTTCTTCATCTGCAGAGTGTCTATCGCTGGAGAGAAAAAGACCATAGTGCTCCACTCTATTGAGTGCCAAATGCTGATTGATTGAAGAGCGAAGAGCTGGCGGCAGGTATGCAGCTGACAAATGTATAAGGCCTCGGAGATTGGAGTTAAACCTGGTGCTAACAGATAGCCAGATAGCACGACTGAATGGGAAACACTGCTGCCAACACACTCACCTAACTGACAAGATTTGCAGTAAATTCCTTTTCTTTCTCTTCATGTATATGTGTTGCAAAATAGGCCAGTGTCTGCTCTGTCAATTGGATTTTTACTGTTGATTAAAAAATGAAAAGTGTTTTTAACCATCTGTTTGGGAATAGATCTTGTCAAGTGCATGCCTGCTTTGTATATCTTCTATTTAGTTGAGTTGAAATATTTCTTGGCTCATTCTATGTATTTGCCACTGCTACTTAACCTCTTTTACAAAGTATTACAAACGGAGTCATCACATATTCAGCATTTCTTCTGCCAACACTTCACTGAAGCTTTCTGAAGTTAAATAATTCACACAAAGACACATTCATTTCCATGCCTGCACCATTACATCAGATGGAACTATTGAAAATGTCTTGTCCAACACATTTCTCTTTACTGAATATGATTGATTTGCAGTTTGAGACATTTGCTTTTGCATTTCAACAGGGCAAGTAGATCACACTAAGAACACATTAAATGCTTTTTCTCCTTTGTTTCTGCAAATTTTTGTATCTAAAGCCGCAAAACCAACGTTAGCCCTTAGCGTTGATAAAGAAGATTTTTTTCATCCATTTATTTTCTTTTCAGTTTATTTTCTTTAATTTTCAGAAAAAAAGAGACATCAACTGAGTCGCTATGAATGGTGGCATTGTACGTTTCTGCAAACCATGGATACATTGGATTTCAATGTTTCTAATCTGTCAAAACCTGTATTCAACTAAATACTCTGTTATACCTAAAAAGTTTGGTACAAGGTTTATCACTGAACTCCACTCCATGCTGCTGAGTGAAATGGCACAATGAGCGCTTGGAGAGTGAACCAGACATACACTTTGGGAGCCATTAAACCAAAATTACAACAAATTTTACCACATACGCCATCGTTCCCATCATCTTGTAGGACCAACGGTAGTGTTTCCAAAATAAGCCTCCCTACTAATAAGAGATCAACACCACACTAATACTTAAACCACAGATGTCAAACTGATCCATGAAAGGGCCGAGTGGCTGATGTTACTAAACAGGTGATGTGAAAATAAATAACTATTACACATTTAGCAAGGGGAAGAGCTACAATATGGTCTCAAATGCATTGCTAAAAAATCAGAAATATTGTAGGTTCTTGCTCAAGGACCCTACACCAGTGGGAACTGCCCTCAGGATCTTGCACACTGTGCTTTCCTTCAAATCATCTTGATATTCCTGTTTGAATAGTGACCACCCCATAATTACAGTTTTGGATGAACGGTCTGTTTCACTTCACAGTATATAGATAGAAAATGGAAAATAAATCCAATCATCTGTGTTGGACAAGACCTGTGACCTAAGAATGAGTAACTACAATTTCCGCATGTCCAGGGTCATCCTGCTGATCGATCGGACATTGGTTTCCAATCTTCCTCTCTCCAGGATCAACATCTTGCACCATGACACATGTCAGATCCAACATCTCTCAAGGATGTTCAGGCAGGTTCACATTTTCTCTCTGACACACACACACACACTCACAAACACACATATCCCAACCCCCCACCAGTGGCACGGACGTGCTCCACTACTGCTGCTAGAAAATCATTGACAAGATGCACAAACTCCACATCAGCATGTATCTGTACGAGCAAAACCGAAGTCAAAAGTCTATTGTGATTAGACACAAAGCAGTTCTTCATTAACAAAGTAAAATGTAGATTATATGCAATGTAGTTGAGCTCCAATTCAGCAGAGGGCAGCTGTTGTAAATTCTCAGACACTTTTATTCTTCGAGAAGCTGGCCTTTATCAGAGACAGGTTTTTACTTCTCATTTCCTTGCCTTTATATTAGTATATTTCATAATTTTTCTAATCAACATTTTACTTGAAATTCCTTGCAGTTGAGGAGGCATAGATACAGTGATGACAGTTCAATCAATTCAGTCAAAGGGTGCATACAAATGCACGGCAAAGATAAGGCTCATCCTAAATGTATAGATGCTTGTGTGTTATAATTAATGTTAAATTATGTCACAAATGCAACCAAAACCTTGAATGATTTGTGAACAGAGATTTGACAGTATGGAAATGTTACAAAACAGTCATATACTGTATGTTTTTTTATGTAAATATGCGCATAAAGCTTTTTAAAATGCAAATGCAACCAGATTCATAGATTGATCAGTTTTACCATCTTGGTGCCAAGAATGTGTTTTCTGATATTTTTTGTCACTTGAATCAGTAAAAGCACACCCACATAAACCTCAGTCACACAAACCCTCTCGTTCATTTATCCGCTTTTTTCCCCTTTAGATTTTATGTTCTAAAGCCAGCAGATAAATGAAGGGTTCACTTGCAAAACAGATATATGCCATTCGTAAAATCACTACACCAACTGCAGTTTGATGGATATTCCCTCAAGTGCATAATAAAAACAAAATCTTACTTTTTGGTTGATCAGAGGTGTTTTAAGTGAAAGTGAAGTGTGTATGTTACACACTGTTCTGGTTTAGTCTTATAGCTCTCATATATGCATGTGTGCAGCAGGTGGTTGTGTCCAGCTCTGATAAACGCAAAGTATTTTACCTGTCAAGCACCAAAAAGTACAGAGTCGAGGTTAGCAGCTAGCTGTGGCTACGCAATTTGGTTCACATCATTTCGTGAGATCAGGTTATGAGAATGAATAGAGCCTACTGACACAAGCCCAGGGAGCTCCATCTGGGCTCCTCCAAACAAAACGTCACTCAAAGAGGCACTTATCAACCAGGAAGGGACTCAAAATGACAACAAAGAAACATAAAATCAAAACCTAGATCACAAAAACACTACAAAGATATTGAAAATGACAAATGGGGCAACACACGCAAACAATGGAAAAAATTACCACAAAAAGAACAAAACAGCTACAAAGAGGCACAAAATGACCACAAAGAGAAACAAAACCACAGAGGGATGCATAACAGCTACAGAGAGACACCAAACAACAACACGAAGAAACAACTCCACTAAAAATATTGAATGCAATCAGTCATTCGAGTCAGCGTATCTCAAGTCAGGTCAGCTTAAAAGTCTTTCACTTCCAAGTCTCAAGTTCAAATGACTAAACTCCACATCTCTGGCCAACAGTCTGTTGTGGCGCCCCCAAGTGGTAAAACAATCAACGGTCAATTAACAAATATTTAAGGCTAGGCAATGAAACAATTTGATGGAAGTAAGCATAAAGATTTGGTCCCAATTCAACAATAATAAATACAACTTTATTCACAGATGAAAACTTTGCATGACTTGAAAGGTGTTTTTCCCTTCATTTCTCTCACTTCCCCTTCATATCTGTGGCTGTTTGAAGAGCGCAGCGCTTCCTGCAGTCAAGCCGGAAGATAAAGGCTTCCATCGGGGGAGTAGAAGGGAAGGAACATGTCAGGAACAGAACCTGAATACAGCTCAGATGCCTTTTCAGCATCACCTCAACATACGAACACAAACACCCCTGCAGAGCTTCTCTGGTATTCATCATCCGAGTCCGAAGGTGTATTTTAGTCATATTTGTCTTTCATGTAAAAATATTCTAATCCTGACAAAGTGTGTAGAAAAAAGTGTGTCTGTATCAACACGATAATGAGAAGATGGAACGAGTTCAGCACCTAAAACGGAGTTGAAATTAATCTCCATGTAGACTGAGGGAGAGTAAAAAGAAGAGCAGTTTTTCTCAAACACTAAGTCCCTCCACACAGCACACTTTCCTATCCACGCAGGGGTCTGTGCGTTTTTCAATGTTTTGGTCTTCAGCCAGTCCCTCCACTTTTAATAGTCTCCCTAGAATGCATGAAATGTTAGGTCACTCTGTCCTGAAAAGGACGTTATCCTTTCAGCTTTTTGCATTTACTTGGAAGTTGAGAACAAAAGCTTTGTGAATACATCACTGGCCCAAACTTTTATATTGTGCTTTCAAAAAAAAGAAGCTCTGAATTGATGCTAATGCTCTGAGGAAAACTTTATATCAAATCCTTTCTTTTCTTCTATAACCCTTCTGTCACAAATGTTTCAGAGCAGGCATTTTGATAGACGGGACCAAGTTAAAAGTGTTGTTTTAGCCGAATTACGCACACATATTTTCTGACTTACCTCCAGTGGTAGGGCTATCTAGCCTTGTAGAAAGTTTTTGCTTCTGAGATATGTGATTTCTGAAAAACAACAACAATGGTTGTATGTATTAATTGATTGATTACCTGATTTGATCCTATCTGTGAGACGCGGGCATGGGGGTTAATAAATCATTAATCATCATCATTTCTGGGACCAAAGCACACTTACTTCTAATATCCAAAATATTCACAACATCGACACTACCGTTAACTATTCCTTTAACACACTGCACACAAAATCGCAAAATAGCACTGACCAATCAGCCATATTCAAGGTTTTGACTAAGACGTTTTGGTGTCTGAACCAAAGGAAATAGTTTTGTTCTTTAATGTTTAAAGCAGCAGTCCTCGATTATTTAAAATAGCAGCTGGTGATATTATGTAGGACATTTTTGTCAATAAATTAAAGTAAAAGAAAAGAAAAGTGATGTGTATGCATAGATACCTCTTGATAGATGTAAGGAATGAAAATTAATTTGCATAGAATCCTTCATGTTACCTATGAAAGTCTGGTGTGTTTAACCATCTAGCCATCCTGACCTCCTGCTTCCGCGGACTTTACGCTCATTATACTACATCACCAGCCTGGTGCTAAAGCCAAAGGGTACAAAAACATATCTCTGGTTTACAAAATGTACAATGCCATTTTTTTTTCTGGCATCAGGGCTGTGGATTTCATCCTAAGAGGAACATGAATGTCTATGTCAGTAAGTTGGTCATAGTAATGTTTTTGTGCATTTATAGAATAAAGATTAATTATCAAATAGTCTAGCTAAATATTTTGAACAATTGTCATAAATTTAGATTTCTGTTTGGATACTGGAGGTAGCAGTTTATGGCCTATTTATGTCTTTTGTTGTTATGGCCAAGTTTTTGTGAAAAAACATGCCATTTGGCAAAGATTTCGAGTATTGTAGGCTTAAGTGTTAGCTGCTGTGATGTGGATCGTTTGAGGCTTACAGGGGTTGCTGGAGGTCATCATATCAGCACCTAGATCCAACAAAACTTGAAGTTTCCTTCTTCAAGTCATTTTTCTTTCTTTCCCATTCTACTGTCTTTGTTTAGATCCCCAGGGTCTGGACTTTCTTCTTCCTTTGGCTCCCCTGAGATTCATAATAAGATCTTCACTGCACACTGGAAGCACTCCAATCTATTCTCTCCTTGTATCTGACCCGGGAGAGAGAGAAAAAACGTATTATTCTCAGACTTTTTTTTTTTAACCCTTGCCACTGTTTCATTCTTCTGTGGCCACAGCTATTCAATTTTATTTTATTCTGTCTTCAGTAAAGTTGAGCTGATGAGCTTAAGGTCCCTCATATTGATCTTTAAATGGATGATGAAAAAGGCCACTGCCTGTTGGTCACTTGGCCAGCCTTGGCTCCATTGGCAGTGTCCACTCTGATTACAGTCCAGTGTCTGGAAATGTAATCCACTTTTGGTGCCACTTGTCAGCAGGAGCAGTCGAGGCAGGGTTGGAACTCAAAGCATCTACACAAAATTAGAAACACACTTGTTCATGCACAGAGACCCAAGCCCATATTTTAATATTAAAAAGTCGAGGTATTGAGTGACTTGTTCGAAATTGGAGTGGAATGCTTCAAACTTAAACTTTTAGAGCTTTTGAATAATGATTAGAGGAGACAGGCAGAGGAGGCAGGTGTCACTGTGGCTTTGTTGTTATTTTGTGATTGTGGTTTTAATATTACTTTTAGTTATACTCTCATCTCATTTATCTCTTCAGTACCTCAGCTACATGAGCACTTCAGTGCAGTTTGTGTTGCGAAAGGTGTGTCATTTTAAGTGCTGGTAACATTTGATGCCTTTAGGGTCAGTAATGAAGTACATTTACTTAAGTATTGTACATAAGTACATTTCAGCATCAGCACTCTACTTGAGTTTATTGCTTTCACTCCAATACATTTAAAGGAAAAGTAAAGTATTGTTCATGTATTCTACTTATGACTCCACTATACATGTCCCAAAGTCCCTGTTACTTTAAAAGCATAACTTTAAAGTCAGTGGATTAATTTTTCTTATCTTTTCTAAAATGTAAAAGTGTAGGGTCGAATACTGAAACTCTTTATTTAACAGGATAACAGGCTAAATTCTTATTATAGATAATAAAGCATTGTAGCTTAGTGCAATAAAACCTTTGCAAGTACAAATGCAACACAAGCAAGTCAGTTTAGACAATGCTTTGACATTAAAAAGAACATGTAGTTTATATAATTGTTTGATAAAATATTTCACCAGGAGCGTCCATACTGACTCAAGTCATGAAGCAATGTACTTTGTCCATATATTCAAAGTAAGATTACAGAAAAAAACAAGCACTTTTATCTGTTTTGCCTTTGCATATGTACATGGTTCTATTAGGTGTTATCATTATCTAATGTCTTCCCAACTGTGAATATATCTCTATATGAAAAATGAAGCATGCAGAGCTGGCAGACGTGACAACACATCTAAGGAAGGCAATGCTGCACACAGGCTCTATCTGTTTTTCTTTGCCAATGGAAGGGTTTTTATGTAGGTGTATGGGAAAGCAGGAAGTGGTGGAGTTAGACGACCTTAAAATGTGCTGGATTGATTCCTTTGATTCCTTTCACAAGAATTTGTCAAAACTGATAATCCAGATGACTAAATGATGTACAGTATTTTGAGACTTTTAGGCCAGTATGTACTTAATCTGCTCATATACCAAGATGAAATCTCTAAGTATTAAAAGTGAAGCCCATGCAAAAATCCCTTAAACCATGCATTCTTTCTAATGTCCAGAAGGAGGCGACTCCACTGGTTTCAAAAGGAAGCTTGATTGTATGGCACTAAGTTTATTGCTAGTTTCCAGTATTCTTCAATACAGCATAATGTTAATTTTGTAAATTATGGTCCCATTCAGAGTGAAATACACAACAAAGCAGTCCTGGCTGTGCATCCAAACTGATGACTGTCCAGGCTGGCTGGGAGGTTATTTTTTATGTGTTGAAGAACCAGTTTGTCGCTGGTAGTCCTGTACAGCAGACTCTTTTAGGTTTAGCAACAGTGAGGGCTGTTTTGAGGTAGCTGGCTCTCTTTTGACAGTTACTTTCTAAGACATGTAGGTGTTTCATCTAAATCTCTCTATTTTTTATTTTTTTTTTTAAGTTTTTAGGAGTTTACCAGAAATCTCATTTCATCTGTGATGCATTTGTTCAACTGACAGCACCAGGCTTATAACATGTCCTCACATACACCCTTATTACTGAGTGATAAATGCATACTTTAAGCTCGAAAAATGATTCATATCCAACCATATATTAAAAGCATGAGGAAACACTGTTACTTTCCATGTCAAATCTTACTTAGTGGGAGTGTGCACCATTGTGTTAAATTCTGCGATTTGTTGAATTACTTCTGGATTTTAGAATAATTTGTTGATTTGATCTCCATCTTCTTTTACAGTTTTGTGATGCTTTTCACTTTACATTTCACTGTACATCCTGTGGTGTGTGTGTGATAAATACGGCCATGATTCCAAGTAAGTTGGGACTCTAATATGTATATTTGCACATATATGTATGTATATAATACTGTATATGCATTTAGTATATCAGTGTATACATTAAGTATATTGTATTTGTACAGTTTTCAATTGGAAATGTGTCAAAAATGATCAGCAAATGATTGTACTTGAGTGAAATGGCACATGCAGGGTGTGAATTGGTACAAGAGTTGTTTTTTAGTAAATTCTCATTTGGCACAAATAGTAATATATTTTCAGTGGTTGATGCACCACAACAAAAGAAAAGTCAATACAAAGTTAGAACTTTGCTCATTTGCAAACTTGGTAATTATCTGCTCCCTTGGTGGAGCGCGCTACTGCAGAAACCACTACACGCTGTTGTGTTCATTACCAAGTAATATGTTGGGCAGTTATTATTTCTCAGTATTTAACCTGGCAGCACATAATGTGCTATGCTACATTACGCTTATTCCTCTGGGGAAGACAGATGATTTTGCAGCATTGGGTAATTGCACTGACATGAACAAAGGTTCAAAGTGCAATCAGTATAATCACTCACGTTGATTTTGCCATGTGGTTGTTAGCAATTACAATGAGATGGCTCAGACCCAAACACAATCCCTCTCTTTCTGTTGGACACAATATTTAACATGTCAGCTTGAGTGCACTGAAATAGCTGACTGGCTCTGGAGTCTCCCACTGGCTTAAGATCAAATTGCACCAGAGCTTTCATTCTCAGGTCTCCCCTACTCTCTTTCACAATCTACTTCCCACTGTGCAAATCAATGGAACAGAATTGAAATAATAAAGGTGTGTGTACTGCCCACTGTCCTTAAAAACATTTTATACAGTGTTTGGAAGTCTACTCGTACCTTGGGGAAAATACACAATGTTCAGATGGCACTACACTCAAAACCCCTTAGGTATTTTAAAAAAAGGAAAGAAAATAGAGCTGCATACTGTACACCCTGCAGTAGCAGACAGGAGTGAAACGAGCAGCAGATAAAAGTACCTATTTTGCCTAAATTGCTACAATTAAAGGCACATTATTTCCTCTGCCATTACCATGCGCTTCTGTTGGCAGCAACATGTATAATGTCATCCCCATGCTTATAATTACCCTGGTTCCAGACCTTTGAATCTCTGGCCACATCTCCAACAATGATATATATGGGTTTGGTGCTGTGCACAGTTCTGTCCCCAGTTTGGGAAAACAACAGTGCCAATCAGAGCTTTGTTAGCAGGATTTAGAATTTGGATATTATCTTCTCATGTCAGTGCCAAAGAAGTTAGAACAACAGATTCTCATCCCAACTCCTCACACCGCAGTGCTTTGTCACTGCCCTCAGCATGTGATACCACCGCACACAGAAACACTTGGCTTTGGACATGTCAGGGACGGTCACACGCACTAAACAGGACATAGTTAACTGTAGGCAATAAATCCATTTGACTGAGGTTAGGGTAAAAAAAACAGGGTTGAGCTTGAAAACATCTTCTTGATGGATGCAGTTGAGTAGGTTCACTCCAAATAGCAATACTTGACTCGTTTTACACAGGACACCAACACCATCACAGAGGTCAATGTCTGAGTTTGTTTGAGCCATCCACCTCCAGTCCCTACCACCCTGAGTACTCCATTGCCATTTAGGTAATGGAATTTACTCTGACTAATATAGACACAGACAGGTATACATTACAGTTAATGGGAAGCCCACTGTTCAAAAGTTCACTGACAACAATTCCTTAAATCTGAATATTTCTTCAATCTCAACTGCTACTGCAGGATCCATTTGAACTGGAAAAGAGGCGATACTGTGTCAGGCCTGGTGGTCAAGCATGAGATACAAACAACCAACATTACTACTCAACAAATCCTTGTCCCGCAAGTGATCAAAATGTATACAAGGTAACTTTATGTAGACATGGAGGAGGGGGCTAGAGAGTAGACTTCAGAGTCCTGTTGGCGAAGAGGAAAAAGCTGTTAAAGAATTGTTTAGTTTAGACAATGTCCTCTAGTTCCTCCCCCAAGGTAAGGAGCTGGAAAAAGTGATAAGCAGAATGTGACTAGTAAGGCATGATGAACAGAACAAAAGTTGTTGCTTGATTCGGTATTTTTTAAGCTATCCAAGGAAGTACCATCTTTTGCAAATTACGTGTTCAGTGCTTTTAACTTCTGGTTATTGCCAAATGTGTATTCCAATGAATTTAAAGGAGTCAGTGGTGGTGATGTGATCCATATTAACTTGTGTGGATACTTTTGGATTTGGCTTGGAACAAAGTCAATAATGAGTTCCTGGATTTTTGGCTGTGTTAGTAGGAGATTATTGCTTGCACACTAAATGACAGCTTGGGCCACCTCAGTTTGGCATTGGGTTTCATTATTGTTGTAGAGGAGGCCGTAGACAACAATGGTTGAGTCATCTGGGCATTTAATTGTTTTCACAGGACTGTCCTTGGATGCCAAGTGGCGGTGCACAGTGAAAATACCCCGGGGGAGAGAACACATCCCTGAGGAGGGCAAGGGGCTGTGAGGTCAGGTTATTAACTTTCACCCTTAGTGGTCTGTTTACCAAGGAAAATAATCCTGCATGCACTGCCAATTGGTGGTGACTGTTTTGTCTACTTTTCTCACCCTGTACAACAGTGCAGTCACATTGTAGTCTAGTACTGTAGTACATCATTATATCACAGCTGTATGTGGTCATCAGTACAACATATCAGCGATAAGTTATTCTTTACTAGACACAGCAGTACACAACCAGAAGTAATTTATTATTTTAGAAACCAGACTAGAAGCTGTAATGTATCCCATTTATTATGTAGATATTAAGTCTTGATAGAATGGAGATTTATGTATATTTGCTGATTGCATTTTAAAAGAGGTTTAGCAGTTTTTATGGCAGCCTCCAAATATAAGAAAAGTAATGATATGACACAGTCACCCCTAGCTGAGGTCCGTAATATTCTCAGAGTAGAGCTTAGCTAAATACTTTAAACGGGGTGGGGCCAAGACAAACAGACAAATATGAAATTTTCAAGGTTCAAAAAGTTTAATTTGGTCATAATGTTGTGTACGGAAAGTTTAGGTTTCCTATGGATGAAGTAGAGGGTCTGTGATGTGGTTGTGCTGGCCTGAGACCAGCTAGTACAGCAATATGCCAGATGTGAGTGTCAATCTGGGCCACTTCTGGAAGTAATGTCAGATGTGTCTACAGTTTTAAATGCTACATTTTAGAATGTGGATATAAACGTCAGGATAGAATTGAATATGGCAACAGTTTTTTCAACATTAAGGCTGAGGCAGGAGGCTTTAAGTCTTTCGGCTACTTTTTTCATTATTTAGGTGCGTTTATTTGCTACTAGACAACAATGTCATCAGCCTACATATGATATATTATTCCATGACACACAGAGCTGACACCATTGATGATGAGACTGAAGAGTTAAGGGCCAATAATTGATCCCTGAGGGACACCCATACTGTTCATTCTTGGTAGTTACAGAACTATAATCTTTACATTAGCTTATGTCAGAAAAGTATGACTCCCCTCACTTTATGGCATTTGAAAATAAATTAAAATCATTAAGTTTGGAGAGCAAGATATTATTGTTGACAGTGTCAAAAGCTTTGTAGAGATCAAGAAAGAGTGCATACACAAGACCCGCTTTATCTAACTTGGACTTTTGGTTAATTGTTTCTTAGGAGTTGCATCAAGTCCTCTCTGTTGAGCTACTTGCAAAGAATTCAAACTGCATAGGAAAAGGGCATCATTACCAGCAATTAAATGTGCAGTTAGTTGTTCTATTACTACTTTTTCAGCAACTTTAGACATGAGAGATGTACTTTACTTATGTCCCTATATGTCAGTTGTATTTAATTAATGTGGATTTCCAGCTTTAAAAACAGGATTATAATTATGGATTGCTCTCTACTATCTTGAATCTGTCTAGTTGTCATTGCCAACAAATCCCAAGAAATCACCAGAACTAACTAAAGAATTAATCAAGTGTTGTATGCTACTAAAGCCTTTAGGTGTGTTTTCACTCTGGGCTGCTGCTTGTGTTATGTGTCAGGTCCTGTTAGTTAGAGACTGTGTCAGTGCAACTGGGTGCACCTGGTCAGTCAAACAGTATTATGCAATGCTGGTTTTGCCATTAACAGTTTTTTTCTCCAAAGGATTTGTTGTAACTAAAATGTTGACAATCGTCAGACAACCTGTACAGTGCAGTACAGAAAAAGAGTTAACAAAAGAGGTCTGTCTGGTATTTCTTAACGTTGAATTATAGTCGGGCCTTGAAGATGCCATAAGGCAGCTGGAGATTTGTATTGAATTCAGCCTTACACTATTCTCTGCACTTCAGATGAGCCATTCACCCACTGAGCCTTAGTACAGACGCTCTAACTCAAGCAAATGCAGTAGTATATATGCCCCACAGCAATTTTGCATTGAAATTGTTCCCCAGTATTTCCCATCACACTCTTTATGTCTCTCTGACATCTTTTCAGCAGTAACATCTGTGGAGTTTTTCTTTTGAAATGACATTAGGGACACATCAACATGCCATCTTAGAACCTGCTGTATGTGATCATGTGCGTCTCTACAAAAAGAGACATAGATGAATTCATTACTTCTGTCTGTCCTTTGATCCTGTGAGACAGGCAGTGTCAGCAGTACACTTCCTTACTGCTTTCCTGACCAGCACACACAAAAACACACACTCCTGCTATGACATCAAAGGCCTCTTCACCACGAACACAGTATATAAAAGCACAGGGTGCTTGTATCACCCTTGGGTACCCATTCATACCCAGCCCTCCTTACATCTTTTCCAAAACACTGACACCTGTGGCATGCTGACTTTTCTCCTCCAAGGTAAATTAAGATAAATAGCGGTTCTTTTTAAACTCTTGCAAATAAATTAGTAATCAAAATGCCATGATTCATATTCAATCATTTCTAATGAAATCTAAAATCAGACTGCTTTTTGCATTTTATTCGGAAAAGCTCCCAAACCATCCTTTTTTTCTGCCTCTGGGACATGCATGTGCTATCTGACATGTGGTGGCTATCATTATTCCAATTGGGTTTTTTTTATGCCTCCGTACCACAACAGCTGAGGGCAGAGACATTATGCAGTTATGTTTGTCCCGAACACCGGAAAACCTGGAGGGAATTTCTTAAAATTTGGCTCAACTGTCCACTTAAGACTCAAGGATGAACTGGTTAGATTTTAGTGATCAGAGGTCAAAGTCACTCTGGCCTAACGTCTGCCTTGTCATGAATGTGATATCTCAGGATTGAGGCAATCTCTTCAAATTTGGCACTATGTTTAACTCGGACTCTAGGATGAAATTATTAGATTTTGGAGGTCAAAGGCCAACATGACAGTGACCTTACATATGTTCCATTCTCGTGAATGCAATATCTCACAAACAGCTTGAAGGAATTCGTTCAAGTGTGGAGTGAATTTGCAGCATGTCTCTTTTGCAGCTGTTTTGGGGTTTTGTATGGTTTTGCTGTTTGCAACATTTTTCTTTGGCATTTATTTTGTGGGTTTGTGAGTTTTTGCTTCTGCTTTGTTTCTGTGAATGCAGCATTTTTCTGTTGCATTTGTTTCATGTGTTTGTGTGTTTTTGATTTAGCATTATTCCTGTGTTTGCAGCAGTCTTTTGCTGTTTGCAGCGTATTTGCCCATGTCAGCCACTGTGTAAAGTCACAGAAAGTGCAGCCTTCTTTACAACCATGAACCGTACGTATATGTATAATGATGTGTGTGCTATTTTTAGAATGCTCCAATGATTCACGGTCTTCACATTAGCATTGTTTCCATGCTGCCATCACGTATTTTACAGGCATTACGTACTTCGGTGCTAAAACAAACTTGGTAATTTCACAAGATCCAGCTGCATTGTTACATACACTGACTAAACCTTTCGTAGCAATATTCAATACAAAGTTTTTGCTTTGGTAGTAGACAATTCAATTTGCAGGCTTTATGTTATATATATA
>CAFUXE010000304.1:391706-407753 GCA_903364295.1 Serranus cabrilla | reverse complement strand
TATATATATATAATCCTGACAGCAGTATGCTTCCTACAAAACATACCTTTTCGTGCTACGTAGTTATTTGTATATGAGCACAAGTTTTAGAAGAAGCGGCTGGGTAAATCATGAAAAATGCATAAAACACTCCAAAAGACACTCATATTCATGTCAAAAGCCCAAATGGATTTCACAAAATGCTAAATATAGCCTGACAAACAAAATCCCACAACCATGTCCACTGGATTGCAAATCCCTGCTGGGACCACAGACAGACATGAGGAAAGTGTGAAATCTGACAGGCTGGATTCTGTCAGCCATCATGCATGATATTGACCTATTGCTCCAGTCATGAGAGGGCCTCAGGCATTTTATACATGCGTCTACCCCAGTCCTTATGGATGCATGCGCTCTGGGAAAAACCCTAAGGTATGTCATATATGTTTATCTGTATGTGTTTCTGGATTTGTTGCTGTTTTTGTACTGCAGATGTAGGTTCTTTAAATGCCCTAAGCACTGCACATCTCCTGAATATAACCTGGCTGCCATGAATATATTTTAAAATGTGTCAACATGGGACCCAATGCATTTCCTTTTGTGCACACATACATGCACACTCACGCACACTGCCATCTCTGAAGTGTTGGCTGAGTGTACCAGACTGTTCCCCGTGGATAAACATGGACGGGACGTATTGTGGTCTCACGGAGCAGAAAGTGTGTTCCTCGGCTCTTGTCAAGGCGTCACGTTCTGGGTTGGTATTTTTAACCCTGATTTATTTATTTTTTTGTTCAGTTCCTTAGAGTCATAGACCTTCTCCCTTTTTTTAGAATTGTAAATGTTGCATACAAGGTCCCTCTGTGTGGGCTTGGAAGAGACTTCCCAAAACTTAGTCCCTCACATCAAAGCCAGGGAATATTTTTTAAATTTTCTTTTAACAGTGCAATGGGATATAGTAAAAGGTAAGAAACAACACAGACATTATTGCAACAAAATATACAAACCTGTACAAATCTGCGCAGAAATAACACAACTTTACACTTCCAAATTATGTGCAATGCAAATGCCAAAATGAAATTTTGTGTGCCTATGTTTATATGTGTGTATATGTGAGTGTGTGTATATATACATGCACAGGAGCATTTCCAAAAACAGTGACCCTTCCAGTAGCAGGACACCGTAAGTTTTGCTGTTGTAAAGAAAGACTGCAGGTTCCTTGAATTTATGATACAAAACCACTGATTTATGTTTAGGGCAAAAACTTCCTGGCCCCAGCCTAAGTGCAACCTATATAGTGTATATTCCACCTCGATATCATTCATCGATAGAGTGTGCCATTAACTCTAATCGTAAACACTGGGGAAGGATTGTCATATTATATGCATGCATATTCAGTTTGGGGAAATGCATTGCACATAATTGCAAGGTCAAAGGTTGTGTGTTTTGTATGCAGATTCAAGAGAATGGGCCCAATATTCAGACAATAACACGAAAATGTAACACATTGGCAGAGGTTTAGATTTTTACTTCTTCTTCTTGGGAGAACTTTGCATGACAATGTGTTGTGTTTGTGACCATATGAAGAAATGCAAAAAGAATCCTGTAAAATAATTATAAATTTCAAATGTGTGTGTGGATGTAGTGCAAATATATGTTTGCTCTGTATAAATTAGCATTTACCATAATTGGTTGTCAGGCAAAAGAGACAGAGAGCACAGTAATGATAGTGTAAAATGGAATGCAGCAATGCACACATTTAAGATGGTACTAATTCTATTCGATAGATCCTGTGCCCTCTAGTCAGTAAACATTCCTTAATTAAAT
Organism: Serranus cabrilla; assembly: GCA_903364295.1. Taxonomy (NCBI): domain Eukaryota; kingdom Metazoa; phylum Chordata; class Actinopteri; order Perciformes; family Serranidae; genus Serranus; species Serranus cabrilla. Next base: position 405,947 of record CAFUXE010000304.1, on the reverse strand, counting down.
CATAATAAATGATCCTGATGAGAAGCATGAGAAACAGAAACCATCATCTTAACATGGACTTTTAAAGAGGTCTCCAACATTTACAACAATTTCTCTGGCTACTTGTTGCACTGCCTTAATACTCCATTATCTGTCCGCCTACTTTTGACTTTTGACACTTCCTGTCTAAATATTTTAGTTCCCATTGCACCTCTTAAAGTAAAGCAAGCGATTCCTAAAATGTCTTTCTGGCTTAATGACCCCACTAGAGTCATTAAAAGAAAATGTTGGAAGGCTGAAAGGTAGTGGAAAAAATACGTAACAAATCTCCTGAAAATGTGGAAACCTATAATGGCTCCCTATGAGAGTGCAGTATAGAAGCAAGGCATTTGGATTTCTCCTCTCTGTTTGCTTCCAGGTTTTTTTTTTTTTTAAAAACCATCCCCTCTGTGATCAACCCTCCACTTGGTTTGAATTTTTAGGTCCCCTTTGATAGTTTTAACATTTCATGTCCCATCGTTTTGTCTACTGGCTATATTCTGTATGAATCCAGGAACAACCTTGACCTTGCTTCCATACTAACACACGGTAGCTGATGTTGGAAAGATACATGTCTGGAGGTCAGTACAGGGTAGTTAATAAAAAAGTTGATATGGCATAATATCAGTTGCAAATATTTAGAACAAATGTCCCAATTCAACACTCCACTGACTCACGGTTTGTGAATGACAATTTTTTATTTATTTTTTTTACGTAACTTACGTTTTTTTATGTAATTGGGTGTTAAAATTTTGTGCGATCAGATTGGACTGTTGCTGATTTAGCGCTTTTTTATTTTTATTTTTTTACTTATTTATTTTTTAACTTTTGACTGGATATCGGTGTAACTAGATGTAGGCTTTTTAAACGGATTTAAAGGATACCAGAAAGCTTTTTAAACATTTAGCAGTGATGTGTTATCATGCCCTGTAATAAACCTGAGACATTTAATTAAAACGGAGGACTGAATTTTGGGTTCTATGTGTCTTCTACCTGTAAATTAAATGACCATTCATGAGTAAGTGCTATCTTGTAGTGTCAAAACTCCTGAAAAAAAGTCCTGGAAAGGTCCTTTTAATGTATTTCTTAAAAAAGAGTTGGAACCCTCTGTATATTGGGTAACAATCTCCAAAATGCTGTGGTTTCCAGCAGAATATTTTCTCATTTGACCCCTCAGGTTTCTCATTGCTCACCAGGACATTTTTATTTTGAGGTTCTCATTACGATCAACCTCCAATTCTTTTTTCCTGTTTAAGAGCAGAATTCCTCATTTTTCATTTGAAGACCAATTTCCTGGCTATTAGTATCTTCTTCTACTAGCCTTAGAACATTTTAAATTGGTCTTGCAGTTATGGACCACTTCTTCAATTGCACTGTACATAAGGTAATGGTTATTACTTGCAACTGAAAGGGAAGATTACGTGGAGTACTGAGCAGGTAATTCATCCACAATATCAGTCTTATTTCTTTTGAGACCTATAGGTCTTGCACTCCATCAGCACTTTATTCAACATTGGTACCCTCTTTGTCAAGGCATACTGTGAAGGTCAACCAAGTGATGGGTCTGGACAGAAAGATAAATCAAACAACATCAAAAGTTACAAAAGACCAGTGCTTTTTGAGATGAAATCTCAGAATCCTTTTTTTTCCCCTAAAGAGCGAACGCTGATATTTCTTTAGACCTACAGCTTGAAAGGTCAGTGTGACAAACACAATGACAAACGGCTCACACGTATGAGAAATAACGTTAAAAACATAAAATACTGTGATGGAAGTAGACTGCTTTTTAGTTGAGTGTGTATATATTAGTGGTTGATGTAATGTGCGCTCCTCAGTCAGCGCTGACCTAAGAGGCCAGCTGAAAGCAAACATTTCACGAGATCACATCCTTTCAGAGAGCAGGATGTACAAATATAAATTGCTTCTTTCTATCAAGTGGTGACAGTACATTGAATTGGATTTGCAGCAGCTGCACTTTATAACGTACCCCTAAATAAGGAGACAAGGCATATAGAAGAGAAGAGAGATGAATCTTCCGGGAGCCAACAGCATCTGAGATGAGTCACCACCTGCTGCTAATGTTCCTCACTGACTGTTGTTACTTTAAAAATCTTGAGGTTGCTGCGCTAGTTAGATGTCAGTAAAAAAAAAAAAAAGGAAGAGTGTCTTCTTTTTCTTGCAGTCTGGGTCTTATTGTCGTAGTTTCAGTCAATATATTCTCTACAGCTCTTTTCTTCTTCTGTGCTCAGACACCCATAAACCTCAGTCAATTATTCTGGTGTAAATTTCCTCTGAGACATGTGCAGAATGGGGGAAGTAAATTGATATTTGCTGACAATTGGTATTTTCTCATTTGTGGAGTCTTTGAGAAACAGTTGAGTGAGCTGGGCGCGAGCTATACATGAGCGGAGACAGATAAAGGTCAGGGGGAAGCAAAACAAGATGAGATGCTGGGGCGCAGTGGGTTAACCAGCTTCTCACCGAGAGGCTACTGTTTCCAGTGCACCTATCAAAGCCCCTGGTCTCCAAACCACGCTCTTCCAGAGCGGCAAATAGCCGAAGCAATCTGGGAGCAAAGTGAACAGTGACAATGTAATACACTCTGCTGGAAAGGAGAGTGGGTGGAGTATTAGGGGGGATGGAAACAGAAAAGAGCGAATGGATACAGATCAAAAAAGGTTAGAGGGAAGAAGACTGAAGGGATAAGGCCACCACCCGAATACAATGAAGGTGCTTGGACCTTCTTTTAATGGTCATGCTTTATTATATATACAGGGTGTCCATAAAGTCTCTATACAACTTAAAAAATGTATTACAAAAGCAAATGAACAGACAAATATGTTTGAAAAATGATTACGAAATGAGGAGTAGATATCGAAGTTTTTTGCCTCATTTAATACACATCTAAATGAACGAAGCACATCAAGACGGTACCGATTTCTTGCCATGTTCTAATCAGTGATCTTTTGCTTTTGGTCAGTGATGTCCAGGGGTGGAAGTAGTTTCTTGCCAGTACCATTACCAAAACCTTCATCTCTCTCTTACAATTTCGTTGGTGAATTATTGTTCGTCCTGTCCTGCAGCGTTTCCTAGACCAGTTGTGGAAAGCGTCCCAGTGCATTAAATGAAACGCACCGATCACCTTAGCAACCGCTATGTTTCGGTTGTAGACGCGCATGCGCACTCACGTACTGCTGAGTGAAATATCCAGTCGTTAGCTCATAAGCGGTTTCTTTTCCGAGCTGTTCTGTATCATTAAAGTTAAACAAAATAACACGAAACACAATTGCTTGCTCTCACAAACAATTCGGAATGAGTTCAAAGGAATTTTTAACAGAAAAAGTAGTTTTCAAGTCCGCATATTGCTAGTGAGATAGATAGATAGATAGATAGATAGATAGATAGATAGATAGATAGATAGATAGATAGATAGATAGATAGATAGATAGATAGATAGATAGATAGATTCCTACTCAATGTCTACCCTCTTTCTCAGTCTTCCTCACTGAATATACAATAGAAACAATTAAAGCATATGGTTGTGAAATGGTGATGTCTAACCCTACTATGTCATGAAACTCTTCAATCACCTGTGATGTAAATTGCTTTGAAATACCATAAGGTGAGATCGTTTAACCATGAGGCAAAACAAAGGCTGTTTCCTTGCATTATGCTTTTCTTCCACTGCGGATTTAATATTCTACACAGATTTTTCATTACCTCAGAGACAAAGAAACACTCTGGATTCTGTGCCTCTGTAAATAGTAAGTTGGGGATAAAGTGGCTCAGATTGTTTTCCCAGTTCCCTTGGTGTAAATTAGCTGGAGCTTCAAATGTATTCTTTAGTTTGTCTAACCACTGCACCACATACATTGTTTTGTGATTTCAGACAATGTTCCTGTATTGCAACATAAAAATGTGTGTGCATGTCTTGCCAATATTTACTTTGGGATATTATTTGAAAGGATTTATTTTGAGCTTTTAGCTGTGTTCAAGTTTTGCACTACACAGAATTTCCAATAATATTCATGAAATGTTTGCTATAGATAAGTCTGAAATGTTTTTGAAAGTCAGCATAAGCATATGGAAGTGTCATTTAGAAGAAAGATGTGATGTGAAAAGTGACAATTTAATAGTTTTAAATACGGATGGAAACACAACTATTGCTCATAAACAAACCTCAGTGGGAAAGGTAAAAGTAATTGGAACAAAGAATTTAAAAAATCGGAAACCGCTTGGCTGAGGTGGAAAAGTTTGTATGAGTCAAAGCAAAATGAAACAAAGTGCCATGGAAACATTTTGCAATTAAATGATGACATGCATGAAGCATGAGGCTTCATGCACATTTACCGCGTCTGCTGCTACAGAGACTAATCTTGCAAGTATACATGCATGTAGCAGTCTTTTCTGGAGTCTCCCCTTCAACCAGTTTCCTTCTGCCAACTGCTGTGGCTTTGCTCCATGAAGGCTGTGATATACTTATTCCAAACCCTGCACTCCCCTGTTGTACCTGCCCTACAATCTCCCTATGTCTAAGATCTGTCTGAGCCTGTAGATCTGCTTACCTAAGGTTCCCCTTCCTCCCTGTGGAGTCTGTCAGTGTTGAACTCCATACTGCTGTCCTTAGACAGCATCAGCTCCAGCCTTGCTTTTGCACATTAAAATACGGTTAAACTCCTTATAGGAATTGCCAAAATCCCATTTTCAAACAGGATTTTCTCATAAATGCTGGGCTCTCTCTGTCTAGTTACATTATACACTGTCAAGGGGGTTCAACAATCATGGCACAAGACCAAACCACAGACATCCCAAATGCAGTTTGCAATAAAAACCTGCTGTCTCTTCTTTGTTAATGTCATTCTCTATCTGCTGCCTCAAGCCCAGGATCTGCTTCTTATCACGAGTGACACTTTACTACCTGCAACAAAAACTGTTTCTGCCACCAGTCCAGTCCATCCTAGTGTTCTACAGATCTGTGCTGTTAGGGCAGCAACCGTAATAATGAGTAGTGAGTAGTAGTAAGTAGTAATGTATGTAATAAGTAAGTTTGTCATGAAAAAAATAACTTGCTTGTACGATAGTGTTCAAAGGAGACCAGCCGAGCCAAAAATAGGGGGAAAAGTAAAATAGGAGAGACTTGATGTTGTCTGCAGTAAGTCAGGAAAAAATATCTGCAATCAGCCTAAAAGATGTTTGAGAACATTTATACCATACAACACTGCTTCAGTTCAGGTTAAGTGGATGGTTGACATCCTCTTGTATAGCAGAAAGATTTTATTGCTTTCCAGTAAGCTCAAGGACATCCTTGAGAAGAACGTCTTGAAAGTACTGGAGTGGGGACATCAGTTCAGTTGAAGAAGTGTGTCCTCGATAGAGGATATTCAGCAAACTTATAATTCTGACATGTGTTCCACCATTGTAGCTGAAGAACATCCTCTTATGTGTTTTCAAGCTGACCCTGAGTCTGGTCTTCATTACTTTCATATTTTCTGACATATCTTCCGAGAAGAAAAGGTAGGATATCACCTTTGCATTACAGTGCGCAACATATTATGGCACTTCAGGTATTTGCTTCTTTTATTTTCTTCAACCCTATACTTGACTGCAATATGCTGTTTCAAATGAATGGTAGTGATGTGCAAATGAAGCCTCATGAACCACTTTTGTTTTTTTCTTAGCCCAATAAATGGCGTTCTTGGTTTTTAATATAAATGCTCAAAGAATGCTCATTGAGTGTGCTTTTAACCCTTTGTTGAACAGAGAGCGCCATCTAATGGGCTCAGAAAATAAAGAAAATGGTTCATGAGGCCTCATTTGAACTTCACTACTGTAAGGTGTAGCGTACTATCGATTGGGTTATTATTTCAAGAGTAATAATTGGGTGTAGACAAGTACTTTTCTCTTTCAGATCTGGTTTTGGAATAAACTCTATCTTGCTTTCACTTCCCTCCAACATGCAGCCACTTCACTTGTTGTCATTAAAGGAGGTGACTCCCCTATTTGACACAGCATACCCACTCATGCACCTCATTGGATTGTTTTTGGACATATAATGCATGCATGTAGGAATGAAACAGGTGAAGGAGGGTAATGGATTGTAGTGTATGTGAAATTTTGCACCTTGCCATGACGCCTTTATCCAACTGCTGCCACGCTGTAGTTAATTCTGCAGTTTCAAATACTTGTCTGACTCTCCTGAATACTCCCTCACTAGCCCTTTGACTATGTCTGCTACTTTGAAGAACTCTAGTGCTTCCCACAATAGACTATGTGAAGCAGAACAGAATGCCCTTTCTGCACTGATATGTCAATATCCCTTTCTAGGTTACTATACAACCTCTGTGCCACTACACTGAAGACAGTCTTACCTTCTACACCGATGAGATGAATAGCCTAAACATTTCTACATCGACAGAATTGTTCTTCTGAGAAATAAAGATCCAGCCTGTCCAGTGGTGGACTGAGGCTGTCTGCTGGGTCGGGAGAAGAATAAAAAGGGCACCAGCTGCATGCATCACGTTTTCAACATTTAAACGAACCCTAGAGAGCACTTCATCATCTTGTCTTCAGTTAAGGGCATCCTACAGGGCACCTTTGAATGTTTTCTCCATCTAGGGGCACTGTAGAGGGTACTTCATCACATTTACTCCATATAAGGGCCCCTTGATGGCACTTATCATGTTTTCTCCATTAAAAGACACCAAAGAGTTCTCTCCATTGTGTTTTCTCTATTGAAGGGCATACTACAGGGCAATATGTCACATGTTGTCTATTTAAGGGTATACTGGAGGGCACTTCATTATGCTTTCTCCTTTAAGGGTACTCTAAAGGGCACGTCAATGTTTTTCTCTACTAAATAGTTACCCTAGGAGGCACTTCATCATTGTTTTCTCCACTTAAGGCCATAGGGCACTGTATCCCATTTTCTCCATTAAAGGGCACCTAAGAGGGCAATACATTATGTTTTCTCCATTTAAGTGCCCCCTATAGCGTAATATGTTACCATTTCTCAATTTAAGGACATTTTGGAGGGTACCTTGTCACATTTTCTTTACTCGCAGGGTACTTATGGGCATCCGAGAGGGAATATTATCATGTATTTTCCATTTAATTGCAAACCAGAGGGCACTATGTGCATTTGTTTCTAACATAGGAGCATCACGGGGTCATCCCCTCTAAGTCCACCAGTGCTCCTGTCCTCTGCCAAGTCCTAAACATTAACATTTAACATGATACCTAAATAAGCCTCAAAAACTAAGTGAGCATATTTATTAAAAGCCTGTATTTTCCCCTTTAGGCTGATGCCGAGCTTTTTCACATAACTACTATTTCTCTACCACTTTCATTCTGATTAAACAACTTATACATATCATATAAATCATACATATATAAACACACTGTTTTCCATCAAGACTTTCTGTGTTTGTGAAAGTTCTCAGTCTAGATTTGAGGTAATTCTGCAGCACATTAATGCCCTCTTTCTTACTATCTGTGGCCATTCTCCACTGCCTTCTGAGTTGCCTTGTCATCGATTAAAAGATTTCACAAGGACTGGACCTTTTGTTTTCAAAAAACCTAGCATTGTAAAAGGCTATTTCCAGCCCCAAAGGACATTTAAATCCCCAGAAATGACCAGACTGAAGTTAATTTTCTTACAGTCTCACCGGCTGACAATGTTATCTGTGCAAAACCATACACGAGTTGGCCTTTCCAGCTTTGCAAAATTAAAATGCCGCTCGTAGAATCGGTTTCCCTCTCATAACCTGAGGGAGACAGCAACATGTCCTCTGTGGAAACAAGGATTCAATTTAGTATGTAAGCAAGTTTCAAGGGTCAATACCAGCCAATCAGAAAAGAGGGAAATATAGCCACTCTTTTTCTATATTGCCAGGGGCCTTTATTGACCTCAAACACAGAGAAAAACAGGCCTTTACTGGAAACATGCTATAACTAGAGATAAGACTTTATTTTTTATTTCCCTGTTCGTGTAAGTTTCCCTGTTTTCTCATTTGATTTGCATTTGATTTGCAATTAATGCTTTTTAATTGTGCCTGGCCCTTTTTTAGTTCTTAAACCTTAACTGCATTATGGTTAAGTGATCTCTCAATATGTCTAAAAAGTTGAGTGTTTTTTTCTACATTAGTTTGACAGCAAACAAAAACAAAACCAAGTAGTGCAATATTCTGTTAGTGTTTTTTTCATGTTTTTATCATCAGTCATTTATCATTATGTTTTGCTTTCTAGGTTTAGGTTATATTTACTGTTTCCTGGTATATTTTCTAGTAGTGCACACCTCATGTGACATGTTTTGTTTTACTTCTTGTCTGAGTCCCAGTCCGAATTCGTACTTGTGAACTCATGTAGATGTCACACAATGATGGCAGCACCCATGAGAGCACATTATAAATGATAAACCATCAACTAAAAGGCAACATAAAGTATATTTGCCTGTAATTAATTAAAGTGATACATACTATTATAGAGTAAAACCTGTTTTCAATGCATTTCAGTGCAATAACACGTAGCCTAAATGCATGAGGCTGCACTCCTGAGAGTTACATTGTGTACACACTTGAAGTTGAAAATGACTACCTAGCTTTAGCTCAGATAGCTGCAGAAAGTGTTCTTAACTGTTAATAAGTGCAATGTTAACTAGGTTCAGCAGCCGCTAAAAAAACATTAAGTTCTAATAATTATGTATGTATCCATCTTTACGAGGCAACAGAAACACTTAGTTAACACAGTGAGAAAATAGGGAAGTTAGTTAAACTCAATACATTCTAAGCTTATAAAGCTTTTATTAATGTTCTAAAGCTGTCTCTTAACTAAGTGTCTTACAAGTGCTTATGAATGCTGTGTGTTTATAATGCCATTGTGCTAATTTATATAGTCCATTAACATAATGTATAAAAGCATCTTACAAGGGACTTATAACCTATAAACAAAACATTTATCACAAGGACCTTAGTAAAAAACCATCACTAAAGAGGATTCAAAACTTTTTTGCACTGTACTGTAAGTATCAAATTGAATTCCTTCCAGTGACTCAGTGCGCATAATCCCCAACGTTCTAAACAGCCTTTTAGTGTGCAAATCTCCAGGAAGTTTTATTGCCAGTAATTACAATGAATATAAACAGTTTCTGTTAGCTTGAAAATGTTTTTGTACTAATGGGTTAAGTGCTGTTTAAACATACAAATATTAATTCAATAAAAAATATCAGTTTATTTTTCCACCTCCACTGAATATGATCAGCATTGTGGTTTTTATTTGCTGGGTAGGCAAGTCAGCTCCCTTGTCAACAGCAGTTAACTTCTGTAGTGAAAGCCTGCAGTAATGTTCCGCTAGGTCAAAGGTCACGCACTACAGGACCATTAAACTGATCTGCACAACAGTCCTCTTTGCCACTAAAAGCGATCCCTGATGTCTCTAAAATAACTTGTAATGGAATACTGTGCTGCTCAGCAAGCAGTTAGTTTAGTCCATTTATTGAGAGCTAAAGAAAAGGCAAAATTATCACACTGATAAAACTGTCTCTCGCTCAGAGAAATTCATATTGTGATTGTTATTGATGTGGTCTTTCTTCATAACAGACTGTCACATAATCCGCCCCCTGATTCCTAACAATCCCTCTCCACTTTGCACCAATCAGAGCAGAAAATTGTCATAAAATGAAATTTAAATAAATAACCGTGCCAGCATCTGTCACAGCAGCATGCAGGAGTGTGTTTCAACTGATTGAAATGGAAATGCATCAAGCAATAAGAAGCATGGGAAAGAAAAAACATGTTTGCTCTCGTCTTCATGCGTATGATGGGAGCGTTGAGCTGTCAGTAAGGGGGTTTAGGAAGGAAGAGGATAAAGGCAACTCTAAGCTTATTAAAACACGAAGGTGTTGAATAGCCAGATTATAAGAACTCCTCCCTAATTTCACAAGCAAAGCAGAAACAGTGCCGTCAGTGCAGACCAGATATGCCGCAAACCGGTTTTAAGCTTCTATCATCATTTCACAGGCCACTTTTTCATTTGCATTATCTTTTTCACACCAGTTAGAGGGAAGAGGAAAACTCTCAAGGCATCTTTATTTCCCACTTTTTGACTTAGTTTGGTCCATTTTGTCTCACTCATTCCCATCCTCACCCCACATCTCCTCCGTCTCAACATCTAAATCAGACGTTTCAGCAGCGAGCAGCAGTTGGCGCTTCACTTAGCTCTGTCTATAACTGGAGGCGGAGATGAGAGCAGCCGCTACGACAGGGACAAATAATTGCTGCAAACTTTTCTTTAAATTTCTTTGGTAAAGTCGTGGTGGAAGACAGGAGAGCTGCAGCTGCGGGGCTCCCACAGTGTCATCCATCATGGCTACTATGTGCCCATTAAATAAAACCCTTTTGCACCGTCAAGTGAACACCCCAAACACTTTTAAACGTGATGATATGCACTTTGATTTCATTACACTGGGTCATGACATTTCAGAAAATGCTGAATTTGCATAGGGATTGTAAAGTCTTGTTATTCCCTTGTTATATGAGGCCTATGGGCCTTTGAATGTTGTTTCTCTGCCCCAGCAGTTTTTTTTTTTTACTTCTTGTATCCCCATTGAGACATTACATTACTCATTTGGCAGAAGCCTCTGTCAAAAGAGCCCTGTAAGCAACAGATCTGAGATTACTTTAAGAGATTACATAGTGCACTACCTTGATTATAAACCTAACCATCTGCATCTTTGTGAACTTAATTCTATTAATTCATTCACATATAATCACATTTGATCTTGGCCACTTGTGCATCCTGGGTGAACTGGACATCAGAAAAGCTACGTGTAAATGTATCCAAATAGCATTAGTGTTGTGTCTTTTAAAATGAGCAGGAAAAATATACCGTAAAGGGCCACATGCTGGTGTAGTGATCGGCACTTTTACCTCACAGCAAGAGGGTCACAGGTTCGAATCCAGCTTGCTGCTCTTCTCTGTGGAGTTTCTCCCTGTGTCAGTGAGGGTTCTCTCTGGGTCCTTCAACCTCCTCCTGTCCAAAGACATGCAGCTTAGGTCAAATTGGTGATTCGAAATTGCCCGTATGAGTGAATGAGAGCGTGAATGGTTGTCTGTCTCTGTGTCTGTCCTGTGATAGACTGGCGTCCTGTCCCGGGTGTATCCTGCCTCTTGCTGTGGGCAAGCACTGTGACACTTGCTACTATATCAACGACTAGCATATTAAACTGGCTGTCTTATGAGCACAAAGAATACCAGACAGACAAACAACTGACAACCTTGTAGCTAAACCAGTGGTGGAGACAGTTCAGGCAACATGGCTGCTTGACGGGTACAAGTCTGCAGCTGTCTGCAGTACCAGAACTCAGATAGTTTGTCGGCGCCTTATGTCTCCTCGACGGCTGACTCAGTTGCCTGCTTATCTTTTGATGTTGAATTATGGTTTAATGATGGTCACCTATTCCCCCGAAAAAGCATGATGTTTTTTGCGGAACATTATGATGTCATAGTGAAGTTGAAACTTGAAACTGTAAAATGTCGTACTTCGTCATTTTATTCTATCAGACATTTGTGTGATAATTAGTGTGACGTGTGAGTTTCTGGAAAAATTTTTTTCAGTTGCAGTAACCTTTGACGCGTACAATCAAAAAAGTTGATTCTAGTGGATGTTTGTGACAAATGTGACTAAAGACTAACTTCTGTTGACTTGAGAAATGTATATTTTTTACAGTAATTTCCAAAAATTTTTAAAAAAAAAACCTGGCTGTGCATATTGTTTTAAAATTTCCTATCATGATAAACAAATCCAATGACAAATGCTGCTAGTATTAAATTCCCACTAACAAGTATTGTCACAGGCAGATATTGCATATGCCTCATCATATTGCATATGCTTGTCATAGGATTCTATTATCATCCTAAATCATTAAACACTAAAAAGGCACATTGCTGCACTAGGTGACATTTTCCTTCATTACAACGAGCCGTACATTGGTTTATTCTTCTCAGCTGCCAAACTAGCTACACTAACAAGATCAAAAATGCAGTGACAAAGTTGTTGTAAAATGAAGTGGCTCTGCTCATGTCACCCAGTGCAACAGAATAAAGCTCTTCCAGGTATGTGTAATTGTTTTGGGGACAGCAGTTTGGTTCAATGCCATGGAAAGATAAGCTCTAATAGGGTTGTCTGTCAACATCGTATTATATTATAAAGTTAATTTGATTTACTGGTTGCAAAGGTAAAGTGAATGGCAGTGTGCAACCTTGGAAACAAAAAATAATGGAAATATACTGAGACTAAGCACCTACACTACACTAAATTGAACTGTCTTTTTAACTCACAACATAAAGATCACAGCATTTTAAAATGTCCATTGATATAAGGGGGGTGACTGTGGAGTCCAGGATTTTAATGGAGGATGAATTATCTTTTTTGACATTTTAAAAAGTAACTTTATTTTAACAATCTATATCAATAAACAATTATCTTGGCATGCAGAATAAATAAATAATAAATAAATAAATAAACACTCAAAGAAGCAGGAGTTAGAGAAGCTTTCCAGAGAACATCAGCTGATTATCTTTCACAGAACACAACATGTCACCATAAGTTCAGACCTCTCTGAACTGATCCACATCCTTCATCTGTCTGTAGTAGTTAAAATCTATCACTATTCTGGCTCTCACCATCCTAGTGAACAACAACTTCACATCAACATCAACATCATCATCAACCTTCCTCTTCCTGCTCACATAGACAGCCATCTTTGACTGGCCCAGGATAAAGTTCATGATTTGACAGCTATGTTTGTCAGACTTCCTGCAAGTGACACCCAGAATGAAAGTGTGTGTGTCCAGCAGGCTGAAGAGAGGCAGCAGACGCTCACACTCAGAGTAAAAGTTTCTCTGAGAGGACAGAAAGGACAGACATCACTCACACTCAGATGCTTTGAGTCCTGTAGTCCAAGTCCACTGACCTGTTCCAGGACCAGCCGGGACAGAGGTCTCCACACCAGGTCCCCAGGTCCAATCAGCAGTCTCCTGCGCCCCTACAAAAAAAACAAAAGAAGAGGACACTGGATTGTTGATCATCAGCGTCCTCCCTCTGTAGGACATGCTGGGTAACAGCCATCTCCACGTAAAAAAACGTCATTATTGCTTTCATAGATCACAATTGTTTTCCTTGGAGTTTCTGCCACCAGTCTTCGCACGCAGCTGCCAGTGACGTAACCGTGACGTTGACTCCAAACTACTCTAGTTTGCTGATCCTTGTTCCACTTGTCCAATCAATAGGCAACCTTTCTGATGGCAAGCAGAGAATGACGTAACTGAAGTCTATGAGAAAGTTACCCTACTTCAACTGACCCTAAGTAAATGTTGGTATTTGGAGTAAACCTGCGGAACTGTGCCCAGTAGTTTAGTGTGGAAGTAGTTGTTTTTAAGCCCAACCATGTTCTTTCACACTAACCTTAGTCAAGTGGTTTTATTACATAGAGTTAAACACTTTCTGTTAACATAGAAGTAAATGGACTGCCCTTATATAGAACTTTTCTAGTCTCTGCTGGCGGAAGCTACCCTAAATGGCGTCACCTGCCACCTTAAGGAATTAATTCATACACTGATGAACACAGCAACAGGATTGAACTACTGACCCTCCGATCACTGGGTGACCATGCTACCAACTGAGCCAAACTGAAGCAAAGGGGCACCTTGTGCATTAGTATCACATGCAGAGGGTCGTGAGAAAGAGTCACTATCTGGACTACCAGGCTAATAATATTCCCATCAGCCTCTGCTGTACTTTTGCTATCACCAATAAATGTATTGAGAAAACAGGCATGGTTGTTTATTGTGTGTGTTGTTTTCCCTTTCCACCCGTTAGGGCATGGCTAGTTATGATGCACAGCAGATCTTATGGTGCTAACTCTTATTTGTGGCCTGAGGAGCCTGCAGACAGACATGGGCCTTTGTGACATATGGTGTCACCAGCTGCCCTTTTGGACCCAGACATCTGCTGTGGTGGGCAAGTGCCATTTCTCCTGTCCTAGTGGGTGAAATGGCATTTAAGACATGGAGGACAGCAGACACTTTCACACACTGTAACCACTCTTAAATAGTGTACTGTATGTCAATCACAGCTATTTAAAAATCAGATAAAACCTCCTCTCTAAAAATTGGTTTTTGGATGAAGCATACAGTGGTTAGTAATCTTAAGATTGGTCTTGGCAAATAT
>CAFUXE010000304.1:374841-391498 GCA_903364295.1 Serranus cabrilla | reverse complement strand
TGTGTGTGTGTGTCCGTCCACTGGCCTATTTGTTTATCTGTATTTTACCATCTGTTAGTTGTGCACATGCACTTATGTGTCTCAGTGTGTGTATTTGGTGTGCCCAGATGTTTCTTTCCCTACATGTGAAGAAACCAATCAGCCCCCATCAACATTTGGTGTTTGCTAGCAGATGTAACTTCAGAGAGCTTTCAAGAGAGCCACAGATGATGTGAGGGAGGATGCTTTCACTTTCGATTATTTACCTGCAATTTATTTTTTATCCTTAGTTCCTCCTTTGGACTGGTTAGGATCTACATGAACAGAAGAACAAGTTCTAAAAGATTTAAAAATATCTTTACTTTTTCTGTTTGAGTGCCCTGACTACATTATGGTGTTCTTTTACTGATGCTGAATATAAGAAAGTTCCTGACACATGCTTGGATCTATCCCCACCATCCAATCCAACTCATGATAAGATGGCAAACAAGCCAATGTGTTGGAGTACCCGAGCATTATGTCATACATGTTCTGATGATAGAGCTGTCAGAAAACGCTTGTAGGGTTAGGGTTATACTTGGACTAAACTTATTTTGCCATTTGATTTGGAGGACTTGTTGCAAGATGATGAATTACAGATGGCCAACATAACAATATCAGACAAAAATAGAGAACTTCAGGTTAATGACAGCAGCTGTACTGTGAGTTCGACTGAGTTGAGTGTATTTATACTTGTTAAAAAAAAAAAGTTAATGCTGTAAAAAACCTTGGTCGTTCAAAATGTGGCCTTTTTTCTTCTCAAACATCTAAACCATAGCTAAATGCTGTGTACATTCACAGTTATGCAGCACAAAGGTTGTATACAAGGTCAGTATTGATCGTTTTCAATAGCTAGGCATACAAAGCAAAAGGGTTCATCATTAGAAACCCTTGTTCATGTCAAAAGCTGTTTAACTGTTTCTTTTAATAACAGAAAGGTTATGGAAAGACTGTGGCTTTGGTGAAAATACAGAAAAAGTAAATCTGTCATTGTTGACCTTTTCAATATTTAAACTGCTTTTTGCAAAAGGCTTCACAGTCTAACTGCACATGATTGCTGTGCTGGTTTGCCGTTTTTTCTAATTCATTCCACTTTTTATATGGATGTTGCCTCGAGAAATAGTCAATAAAAGTTTCTGGCCATCATTTTTTTTCTTATCAGTGGAACATATCTGTCTGGCTGCACTGTAAGCTTCCTCTATATTCTAAGGAATATCTCAAATTCAGCAAGAGGTGGACACAAAAAAAAAGGCCATGAAACGTGCTGACTCATGCAGCATTTTTCAACTTTGAAGTTTCATCTCGAGCCCTATTGGGATCTGGATGGAGGAACTGACCGAAAGTCACTGTTATGTAGTGAGGTGTTTTTTTGGGTGGTACTTGCCTGTCAGCTTCAGCTGGACTCTCAATTCATCAAGATTGTATTTTTGCCCTCAGGACTGCAGTTGAGAAACCAGTGGTTCATTACACCTAGCTGGTGGAGTGGTAATCCAGAAAGGCCTTACTGGGTATTTACAAGATGTGTGAACGTAGCCCATAACCTTTACATTATATACCACCATATTTAATTAAACTATTTTACTCCCTGTTGTCAGCTGTTACACAGTAATTTAGATGCAAGGGTCAAGTTCTGTTTAGAGTTTTGGGTCAAGCCAAGGTATCACTGTACCATCAAACTTTAGTTGGCTGCAGGGCACTACACAGGAGACACTGATAAAAAAGACAGTGTTTGTGTGTGCTTTTGTGTTTCTTGTGTGTCTCTTTTCACTCTTCCTGTCTCCTTGTCTTCAGATTTTTGGTTTTCCTCTCCCCTTTCAGAGCTGCTCATCCTACTGTTGTGGCAGCACAGCTTGAATCTTCCGCTTCCTTCCCTTTTCTCTTTCTTCCTCAAAGCCTGGGAAAGATCGATAAGCCAGCACACACACAGCTTGATGAGCCAGCCTAAGAAGTGTCTTTTCGAGAAACTGTAAGGGGTAGCTGGCTCGCTGCCGCGTACCTGCCATCCCATAATTCCTGGAGCCAGCAGGGAATTAAGGAGACATGGTAGGGATAAGGTACGACCACACTTCAATTCATTCGGCTAAGGAGTTTCTTTGAAATTCAAATCTATTTTTAGCTGGAGGAGGTAGTGAAGCCAGTTAAGAAGTAAATGAGAATGATTAATCATTACCAGATGAATTAGAGCGGGTACATCCACCAAACCATGTGCTGCGACACCCTGCCAACACACCGAGCCCCCACTGACTCAATAATGTAGACGCATTTATTAACAGCTGTGTCCAGAGGTGAGCCAGACGTGGATACTATGACATTTGTAACTATTTACTAAACCGTGATGTGATCAGATCAGACAAATTTAATGCCTTGTTTAGTTAGCTTGGTTTACACATTTGCTGTATAAAAAAATAAAAAGACAAATCTTGTTTATGGGAAATTGTTTGAAATCATGGCACAGTTCTTGGGTGGTTGTGATCTGAACTATAGTAATAAAAATCTCAAGTTATATACAAAACATACACTTAAACCAGCGGTTCTCAACCGGTCTGGCTTTGGGACCCCGTAAAGACAAGCCACGACCCAAATTGAGGAAATTTTCAACTTCTAAATGTATTTAATGAAAAGATGGAGCAGATTGAACCTGGGATAGTATAGAATAACAGTATGCCAACACAACCAAAGTTTAATGATAAACCAGCAGCCTGGGGATGCTAGAGAGGAAAATATTCCCTTTTACACTAAATTAGCTGCATTTTAATTAAAAAAAACAAAAAGTGAGTCTTAGATAACACAACATACAAGTAGTTTCAAAAAGGCCCAAACTTTCGCCATGCTCAGTTAGCAGATTGAAACAAACTGTGAGAGTGAATAGACGGCATAAAAAAATCCCCTTCAAAATAAAACCACAGGATTTTTTTGCTCAGAAAAAGGCCCATGACCCACTGAAAATGGGTCCATGACCCACTTTTGGGTCCCGACCCACCAGTTGAGAATCACTGACTTAAACCATTACATTATCATTATGCCTGTTATATTGTGCGTTGTGCTGCAAATACAGACAGGAAATATCAGCATATTATCTTCCAAACACAACATGGAAGCTAGCAAACATGGAAAACAACCAACATGCAAATGCTACTTTCAAAGGAAGGTTAAATAACCAAGAAATTAAACATATTTGTATTTTGTTGTTTCTGAATTGATCATAAAAATAGAAAATGTAACCAGCATATCCTGTTCAACGTGACTTTAGATTTTAGTGTTACTCTTCCTGTGAACTCTATAGAACAGAGCTTCTCAACTGGTCTGGCTCTGAGACCCACCATCACCCCGTAACGACAAGCCAAGACCCAAATCGAGGAAAATTTCAACTTCTCAAATGCATTTAATGAAAAGATGGAGCAGTTTGAGATAGTTTACAACATCACAGTTTAATGAAAAAGGGAAATATTCCCTTTAACACTCAACTAGCTGCATCTTAATTAAAACACAAAAAGTGCATCTTAGGGACACAAAGTAATACAACACGCATAAAAATTCAGTAACTTCAGCCTTTTTTTACAGACTCAGCAGCTGAATGCACAAACATGAAATAAAAAAGTCCAACTATCAAGAAGTAGTTTCAAAAAGACTCAAATTTCCACCGATGCTCAATCAGCATTTGAAAACAAGCAAATAAATCCACAGGATTTTTTTGCCCAGGCAAAGGCCCACGACCCACTGAAAAGGGGTCGGGACCCACTTTTGGATCCCGACCCACCAGTTGAGAATCACTGCTATAGAATATACAACAATGTACATTTGCACTATGTACATGCACTGTAACTTGGCCACATTTCAATGCCCACAGACCTCAGACTGTGAGGTATGTCATACAGATCATTGTCAAAATGTGTTTTCCTCCTAGCGTTCCAGTGCTCCCCATTCAAAACAAGTTTGTTTGGCCACTCAGTGGGGGAGTGAGGTGTTGTATTATGTGAAAATAGTTTTCAGTGCATATCCTCTGTCTGAATATTGTTTCTTTCTCCTTTGTGGACTGTTCTAGTGTCAAACTCATACATCACATCACACCTACATCACTCTGCACAGTGAAAACCAAACATCAAAGAGATGTAGTGGTGAGAAAAACTTTGAAACAAACAGTATAAATTTAAGCATCATAATGTGCATTGAAATACCACATTGAAAACACCTATTCGTCAGTGAAAAGATAATCTGGATTACCCCCATTCTGAGTGAGATGTTCCCAAATGCAGGTTAGATTTTCACTGTGGAAGGCTCCTCCACACGACGGATAGCAAAATTCAAAGCATGAAAGTAAAACATGCACCCTGACCTTTTCACCGGACGGTAGAGAAACCTTGTTAAGACCCAGCTAGGTAAATAACCTTGCTTGCTGGGTAAATATCTGTGTTTCTTGGTCAAAAAACAAAAAACAAGAACAGCATTTTGATCCTTACACTTCATCCTTTCTTTCTTCCCCCTTTTTTTTAAAAAACTTTTTTTCTTTTACTACTACCGTTTTTTAATTCCCAAGACTTTTATCCAGCATAACTGTCTGTGCAGCCAGTATAATCTCTTTTGGACACACGCACTCACACACCTGTCATCTGAAGCTACAATGTACTTTTGTAGATGTATGACTTTTCTGTGTGTGTGTGTGTGTGCGTGTGTGCGTGTGTGCATGTGTGCTTGTGCACAGCAGGGGGCTCGAGCAAGTGGAACAGAATAAAGTGCTGCTCAGCAGGCGGTTCATATCAGGCTTCTTGTCCATCACTCATCCATAGTTCCTTAAATCTGTGTTAAGAGGATACAGGTCGTTTATAGGAAATCCTAATACAGCTACTGTGACATCATCTGTTACTGCATGGAAGAGAACATGTGCATAGTGGTGTGGAGTGGTGAGAATATCTGCTCCTCACTAATGGAGCTGTGTGTTCTCCCTGCTCAAAGACGCTCTGCTCAATATCGCTCCAAGCTCAACTCAGATTGACAACCTGATTGTCATGCCTGCAACAGTGATTTTGACAAAAAAACACACCGAGATGTGTTTTGGGTTGGGCTCAGAGATTCTACAAATTAAAGATGTAAGCTGTACGAGCTGTTTGTCATTATGTGGACTTGGACTTGTGACTGTGACTTGGACTTAGGCTGACTCAAGTCACTGTTTTGACAGAAAATAAATGACTTGTGATTTGAGACATAATGACTCAAAGGATTTGTCAGTGTTCATTTTATGTTTAAATTACAAAAAATTATAATATATAATTGTTAAATGTTGGTAATGTTGTCAACATTTAACAACCAAAGTGTCTGTGTAATGTTACCCATGTTTTTTGAGGACTCATTTGGATCTGTGAGTGTCTGTGAGGGCTGATGTTAGCCAGATACAATCTGCTTTCTAACAGCTCTGTGGCTAGCTAACGTTAATCTGATAGACTGATATCACCAATCAGCCGTAATGACAGAATTGAATCTTGTTAGTTTTCTGCAAACTATATGGATACAATGAAACCCAACCTTTAGCTTAAGTTTTGTTTCAGTGTTAAACACATATAAAATGACTATGTGTCATGCTGCTTTGAATGGCTGTTAAATAATTAGGCTATGTTTTGTGTTGACTTGACTTGTCTATGACTTGGACTAAATAACTTGAGTCACATGTCATCTAGAAATGAACTGAAATAGGAGTTGAGCAGAAGATAAAGCAACACTTTAACGAGCAGCCAACTGGTGACGTCGCAATGACAAGGGTCACTATTATTATACAGCCTATGTTATGAAGAGATCAGTTGGGACAGCCATGTTGGTTTTAATATTATGTAGAATTTATGTTGGAGGTGTGGTTTTGTTTTCTCATAACGTACATTGAAAACATTTATTATTTTGTTCTTGAGTCTTTTATATTCAAAATAAGTTGAGAAATTAATTACAGATGAATAACTAATTAAATA
Source organism: Serranus cabrilla (assembly GCA_903364295.1). Classification (NCBI taxonomy): domain Eukaryota; kingdom Metazoa; phylum Chordata; class Actinopteri; order Perciformes; family Serranidae; genus Serranus; species Serranus cabrilla. The sequence continues at coordinate 385,529 of CAFUXE010000304.1, read as the reverse complement.
AACTCAGTAATTGACCTTTATAATTATTCGTACCACACTGAACACACAGGCACTTGATATTTATTGAATGAAGATGTAAAAAGCCAATAATGAAATAATGGACTGTGACTCTTTATCCATCGTATCTTGCCCTTATCCCCTTTTCCCCCCAAGCAATTTAAATAGTAAATCGAAGCTAAACAATTATTGGCATTGGCAGGCTGATTATCAGCAAGGAGCCTTACAGGTCTACACATCAACAGTCCCAGGCCCAACATCTGTAAGAAGACAGGGACAACTGTGAATAACAGTCAAAGCTTCCTTTTGGTCATGTGCCAAAGTGTTGTACATTAAATCTAATTTCTTACTCTCTTCAGCAATCATAATGATTCCATAAATGCATTGTTTAATGGTTGATGGCGGCTTTTCAACAGTAATCATTTTATCCATCTATCCATCTTTCATATCATCATTAGGTTAGTACTTGAAACAGGCTTGGGATGGGTGCCATTTGGGTCATACCATTTTTGAAAAAAACACCTCTAATAATTGTATTTCTGATCACTACATCTGATAGTAAACCAGTTACACCTTTAAGGGAAATTTGTTTCCCCACCTCAGGCATGAGATTGCAATCACTATTAGTCATTTCTTTTTCACTGAAAGTAATTTTATATTCAACCTCATCACATCAGCTTGGACCCTGTGTGAATATGATTTGAAAAGATATTCATGTAAATTCTCGGAGAATCTTAATTACTTTAATCTTACTTAGGATTCCCTTGTCTAAGATCACTTATTCTAAATAGATTTTTTGTTTTAAATTACTCACCATTTAACTGCCAAAGCAGGTCATGAGACATTTATCAGCAACTGTCATATTTTCTCAATAATACATTTAATAACATTTAATAGGGCTTTGTATTTTTAAAAATGTCTTGTATGTTGTACACACAGTTCAGCAAGCATTAACCTCATACTATTTCTTATCAACATATAATTATAAAAGCCTTGTCAAATAACAAACACTGTCTTTTCTTGCAACATTGTTGAAAACAAAAACAAAGTAATATTCTGGCAGCTATGGTTAAAATAACCATCACATCAATTTAATGTTTAATAGGGGATATTACACCTGTCAAAACAATGAAATAGCAAATAACTATCATATTGGAACGGGACAACTGTAATTAATATTTAAAATGAATGGGAAGGCTGGGTATGAGGGAACAGGTGGAGATAATCAGGGACAATCACAGTGGTGGGAAAACACATGAGGGCAGAAAGTGAAAACTCTGGAAAATGTACAGTGAGAAAATGAAATCAAAGATTTTTTAATGGAAAAAATGTATATAAATACATTTTTGGGGGGTTTACAGTTACAGATTTCAAGTGATATAACATCAAATAAATGTCTGTATTTTTGCAATACAAAAATGGTAAAAGTCTTTAAAATAAATGTGTATATGTTTAGTAGTCTGATTGTATGTGACACAACAAAAAGTAGATTTTTAATGACATGTAATTGTATTTGGTAAATAAGCTGTGTCTGACTGTTCCAAACCTCCCACTGTTGCTTCATGCTTCATGTTTTTCAGTAGATTGTTTGATTCCATGCAGACTAAACTTGCTACCTTCAGGTCAGACAGACTTGGCAGAGATGGAGTGTGGGTGAGAGATGGTTCAAAGTACAATACTGTGGATTTACTGTAATTGAATGAATTATGAAAATATAGACATAATGGTGGGCGGAGGAGGAGGAATGAAAGTGAAATACAGGTCCTGAATTATAGGCATATTTACATACTGATGACTGATTACAGCTTTGTTGACAGGTAGTCCTAGGGGTATTGAGTGAGGATGTCCAGAGCCGATCCGCAGGATAGTTATGAGGGCCAATCAGGGCTTCTTTTTTTTTGATTGATCAGCATTGGTTACATGATAAATTATATGAGGCATCTCTAATGTGAGTAAGCTTTGTTTAATTCATTTGGCTTCAGGGACTCCAGCTTTTAAAGATTACCATTTGTAGTCATTGGAACCATTTCCTTACACACACCATGCTGATGAATGCTGTGAGCAAAGCTGCTGTGCATTAAAACAAGAAAAAAATCAGTCTCTTTGTCTCTATTTCAGCTAGATTTGAGCCCCAGTATTTTATTATTCACTAGTTGCAAAGATATTTACATTTTAGGGCAGTACTGGATAATTGAATTCCCAATATTGACATTTAATCTTAAACCAAAATTCAAATGCTTCACTATTTTAGGTGATTGGACGACCATATCAGCTATCAGTGAATTCAGGGTGAATGTGATCCATCTTGGAACCTATCAGCAATCATCTGATGTCTGTCAACCAAAGCATACTCAAACATGATTGGTCAATACAAACCGAACTACAAACGGAAGGTTAGAATGCTTCCGATACCAAAATATGGTCCCATTTCCTATAGAGGTTGGTGATTTTTAAAACAGTGGAAAGACTATACAGACTGTTTTGGCGCTTTTCTTTTCCTGTTTTGTTGGTGTGATGTATCTAGTTAATCCAAACATGAACTAGAAAAGGCAAGGCAACTCAGCCCCACTTTGTCATGGCCTTTGTGTTAGAGAGTTTAATGTGCATTGATGAAACAGTGAAAACATTGTTGGAAGTAAGAGTTTAACCTGTAATGTCCATGTCTCTGATCGACTAAACCATACCATGCGCTATACTGTACATCACAAGAAACATACTGAACTATACATATAGAATAAGGTATGGTAGTTACTTTCATGTTCTGGCAATTAAAGAGCCAAAAACACAGTCAGCAAGAGGCTGACAATAGAGCCCAAATCATTTATGTTTGTTTTACAGTCAGTTTCATCAAATGGAAATACAGACAAAACTTGACAGTGTGATCAAATAGTCAGAAAAGATAATGACACTTAACTCACAGAATGAAGGGCTGTGGACTGTAGAGTAATTAAAATGTTCTAAATTCTGAGCACAATTTAGTAAGTTTGACTATCTAATATAAATTACATTTCATGAAAAATCTGACCATGGCAAAGTGCAACTTGATCTCACAAAGTTTTGTGAAGTACTTAAGTAACGCAAAAAAAAGCTAATTCAATTAAAAGTCGTTTACTTTTGTTTTCACACGGGACGCTGGCCTCGTTCTCCTGGGTAAAAGTCTGATACAGTATTTCTATAGCACCTAAACCTGGTTCATAATAAAAAACAAAAAATATCATGTAGTTCATAATATAAAATAATAGAAATGGAAATTATGATGGCCTCTAAAAAAATACTTTAAACAACAATGCTCTTTTCTGCGCAGATGATGAATGAGATTCCTGTCTTGTGTCCTCGTAGATCTAAAGCTGTATTTCCTTTGAGATTTCTCTGAAAGCACCTCGTGCTCTGTAAATGGAATCTGGTACATTGAAAATCTCATTTCCATGTCAAGTTGCATTATATATTCTGTTTAAATTAGGCATAAAGCAAACATTCTTATGTAAATGTACAGTATATTTCCATATACAATTTATACTGTTACATAAAAAATACCTTAAACCAGTATTACAACTACACAGGTGGGTAGTGATTGTAGAGTCCAGTGCCCCGAGGATTTACATCCATATTGGATGAAGTGAAGGTTGGACTTTCCACCACCCCAACCTCCAAGACTAAAACTGACTTTTGTTACCTAACCATAATTATCTTTAAACATGATAAATATTGTATACCGCAAAAATTCTATGAATCGTTTAACATTGAAATTCTTTTCAATGTTGCAGGATTGTATGAATGCATTACATTTTTTTGTATTTCCTTCCGTGTCAACTTGTTTCTGCCTCTAACTTAATCAATTCTACTTTAGCTGTCAACAGTATTTTGAATCATCCAAGGTAATAATAATAATACAGCACTTTGGAAGGAAAATCTTTTTAAATGGGCCAATAATTTACATTCAGAAAGCATCTGCATTAATTATAATGTAATTTGTTTTAGTCTGGGAAACGCAACAGCTCAATCTCTTGCATGTCCTCATGAAACTGTGTCTCTAATTCAGTACAGCTGCATGTGTGTGTGTCTATACAAGTCATGTCCAAAATGATAAACACATATTTCTGCCAACTTGTTTTCCCATTGCCACACAGCACATTAACTGGACCCTTTCTACTGGACTGAAGTACTTAGCTTAATTTAGCAGAACTCTCAGAAAAGCCAAGTGGCTGTTAAGTTGCCACTTGGCTTACACAGAAAGAGAAAACAGGAATTTTGATGTAAAAGTACCTAAAAATGATATATAGGAACAACAGACAGTTGAACAATACCTGCAGAAACCAAGATTAGAAATCATATATATTTTTTTATATTTTATGAATGGCGTTTGAGAAGGTATGTTAAGCATATGAGGTGCTAAAACCTTATTTCATTTAAGTTCTTAACCAACTTGTGATGCACAGCTGCTGGTGTAGAAGCTCACAGCACGCCCCCGCCAAACTATAGCCAGGGTAAATTTTTGGCAAATTTGTGACCTTTGTTCAATATAAGGTTCCAATATATTTGCACAGGCAGTAACGATGGTCAAATTAAGCTTCATGAACCATTTTCTTTATATTCTGAGCACACTGGATGGCACTCTCTTTTTAACAGAGCGTTGAGAGTACACTTTTGTCATTCCTTGAGCCTTTTTCTTTATACCATGAGCGCCATGTACAGGAGTTAAGAACGACAATGAATGGTTCATGAAGCTTCACCTGGACATCACCACCTGCAGGTGTCTTGACTTATTGACACTTTGGTTCCAGTAAGTCGAGTCCTACTGTCTGCTCCTCCAGGCAAGGTCTATTGAACTGTTGTTCACATGTGTGAAGATATTACTATTGTTCTCTTTAACTAAGATGGAATTAAGAAACAAGACCAGGTGGCGGAGGCCTGGTCCATCCCCTCACTGTGGCTGGAGGAGTGACAAGGGACAGGATAAACACTAGTGAATTAGGGGACTAAATAGATTAGGACAGACAATTACCAATTTTAGAAATAATAAATTAAAGTTGCTCTGGGTGTAAGATAGGGCCCTTTGTCTTGTTAATACAGAGTGTTATCACATTAGGACCAAGGATTTCCATTGATGACAGCAGTCTCTGAGCCCCAATTTTTTTTCACACCACCTTTCACATTGCTAGGTTTTTGATAATATTGTGCAAAAAGCTTGGGCTTGTTTGGTTTGATGTTAAGCATTAAAGTGCCCCACTTGACACTGAAATGTATCCCGGATTACATCAGTATGAGGATGTAGTGCATATGATTTCTTAGAGAAGAACAAGAGACGTGTTTCCTCAATGTTTTCACAGGGGGATTAGTTGCCAGGAGTTACATTTCATGTGAGAAGTCTCTTTTCTCTGCTTTGACTCAGCTGCTCAAACCACACAGAGCCCTGTGGGGATTTACTCCTGCAAGCAGCTACGCTCTGGGGACACACTGCTTGTGGGCTTTTCTCTGTTTGGTCCAGTCACAGCTGACTTTCTGAAAGTTGGAATTCTTTTAAATCTTTTTTTCTTTTTGATTTGGTTTGTATGATTGTCTGGGACACACACACACAAACACACACACTATTAGACGTATTGGACAGTAATAGGGATTTCAACACAGCGACCTCTAGTGGACATAATAAAAAAAAAGGAGTAAAACAGGTGGCAACGGCGTAGTATGAAGAGCAACAAAATCCATGTTTGGGATGGATGTATGGGTTTAATAAACACAGGACTATTCACAGGAGACTATTATTTCTTGTGTGAAACCAATGGTAAATATTTAGGTATCTTAACTTAAATGCATCACTGAGATAGAACGTAAGACATCACACATTAACCAAGTATTTCTGTTTCACGACAATAACCACATTAAACTGCGTGAAATACAAAGGTTATGTGTTTTTTGTCATTACTGAGACAGTCATTGGCATGAATACTGACTACACTACTCGCCATGAACAGGAACCTGTCCTGTCCTTGACCAAAAAGTCAAGCCCAAGCCAGAAACAGAGCCAGTGCTTTGCTATAAAGTCAGGGACACCACCCAACTCCCCTCCTAAAACTGAAAATCAGCCTTTCATGTCTCTGTAAAAGGGAGGAAGGTTAGCCTAAAGAGGTCACTTATGCTGATGTTCCTGTTTCATCTGAGGATTTCAGATGGTAGATACTGCCCTGTAACTAGAGACAGATTTGCAAATGTACCTACCAATCTAGGACCAGCAAGGACAGTAGAAAACTACATGAGCAGTGTGAAGAAGTTGTCTATAGGATCTGAAAACATTGCAGATGGAGTGAAATTTGACTGTTTAACTGTCTATAACATTTTGTTTCAGTGGCCAGGCACTTTACATTTGTGAAGTTGAATACAGGGATCTCGCAACTGCAGTTCAAAGGTAGGGATGCTAGTAATTGCACGTGTGGATCTGGTGCTTGCTATGTCTTCTTCCTATACTTACTCGATATATGTATCAAGAATTCACTTGAAGACCAATATTGGCAGTTGTGCCCCAAGCTGAGGTAGATGGTAGAAATTATCTGTGCTCCCAAGATCCATACCAAACAGCTTGTTTATCTAAAGTTACCTGTTGAAGAATATTTGGAGTATTGAGCAACTGACCAGCAACAAAACATCAAAACACCACTTTCTCCTCTACTATCCAGACCTCACAATGAAATTTGGCCCTCTAATTCACCACTGGACTCTCCACTACATATTTTAAACAATGTGCAAGGACGCTCCATAACTTTCATAACTTACAAAAACCAATGTAGCACGTTGGCAGAAAGGCCCCAGTTGCCAGAAGCCTTTTTACACTCAAAAGAGCTTGTTCCAAAGCATTTTTCAAGTAGGCCAAGTCAATGAATTTGAAGATCAAATGTACAATGCTCCCACTCAAAAAGCTGTCACAAAAGAGGTGTAAGAAACTAATTCTATTATGTTTTGTTTTGTGTCACATACAAGGGCATTACATCATGGCAAGAAATGGCTGTACTTCTCAATGTTAATAACAGAGTTTATTTGGCAACACTGCCTTGGAGGTTGGTGTACATGCCCTGCAGTATGACATACAGGATCATTATGTTTGTGTTAGAGTGGATACTCTTGCTGACTATTGCCCAATGCGACTGTACAAGCTCTTTAAACCTGACGTTGTTGCACTTCATCATTGTGTTTTTGACTGATCAAGCAAAATGGAAGAAACCAATAAAAGAGTGTGTTATGTGACTGTGCCTTTTATGTGAAATGTTAAACCCAATCAGGTTGAATGATGAGCTCTGTCAACTTATTTAGTCAAGGCGCTAAGAAATGGATGCTCTCCATAGAGTGTAGAGTTGTCCTCCAACTGAGTAACCATTTAAATATCACCTCTGCCCTGGCTGTCCTCTCTGGGTCAGTCTGTGTCTTCAGCATTGAATATTCAGAGGAGCCAGCTATATGACCTCCTACATATTATTCTTCACTAAGGACTTGGAAAAAGAACTACAGTACTCCTTATGTAACCACCTACTCAACTAGAACAATTCTGCTTGAAATTGGCAATGTGATTTTGAGCAGAAAAACAATTTCAATCCCTTACTTAAAGAGATACTTGGCTGATTCTGAACCAGTTTTGTCACAGCAGTGTTGGCTCACACTGTCAACACTGCTGTGACAAATCAGCAAAGTATCTCTTTAAAATAAATAGCAGTATATGCCACTTCATGTAATTCATCAACCAAGTCTGGCCTCTTTCACTGTCACGACGAGATCTTCACTGGGACTGTACTGCTCCAAAATGAATGAAGTAAATAAAGATCAAACACAACACAAAATCTTTCAAACGCCAGACTCATACATATATTTGAAGTGGTACCGCTTTCTAACTCTGCTTCACAAATTCACACACAAACAAAACACCTATAGACAAACCTAACTGCCAAGTCATTGGCCTATTGTTAAGTGAGTTTTTTAACACACAAAAATGTTATGAAACTTCATTTTCAGGATCACGTCACTCTAATATTATCGTACCACAGTAAAACGCAGTTTAAATAAATCTTTTGCTGCTTTTCATCTTTGCTGAAAATTATGACAAGATCTGCAATATATTATGTTACTCTGTCAACGTCAAAGAGACCAAACCAATTACACAGTTTGAAACTGCATCATGAGCCCTTTATTGGTGGGGAAGCAGCAATGGAAATGTCACAATATGTTAGTGTTGTGTCGTATTTCATAATCATTTTTGATATATACAGTGCACTGATTCACAATCTATGTAGCTGAGATTTAAATGGAAAAACACCATTAAGGCTATGAGTTAATACAATTTGTGTTCTAACTTTCTGTGTATTGTGTAAATGCTGAACTTGGAGGATTTGGCTCTCAGGTTTTCCATTTCTGTTTTCAAAAGTAAGTTGTTAAGAAACCATTATGTGTGCAGAATTGGACTGTATTTTCATTTTCAAGAGTGCATCCATCAGGTTACAGTGAAAACTTGTTCTCAAAGAGCACATTGAGATGATGGCGGTTTTAAACACTTTTAAAATGTAAAATGTCTTCAAATAAGGGAGCTCCAATAAGTGTGTTGTGATACAGTATGTTCCTGACACTGATCATAACTGTGGCATGGTTCACTCAACATACAGTGGGATGTAATTCATAAACTGATCTCCAATGAAGATATATAAATAATAATATAATATTACAAAAATAAATCAATCTTGTATGGATGGAACTTTAAAATGCTCAGTAGGTTCATAGATTTTTACCACGATGATGACACAGAACGCATCACTGTCACATCGTAAATGCTTCTGTATCTCTGACCACAGGACTGCTTTATCAGTACACACCTTTGAGATATCTGCAAGTGGTTATACCTTCAAGTAATATTGTTTGAAAATCTTACAACATTATGTCGCCAAATACCAAAGGCTGGGTCACTGCGTCCTCCATAAAAGATCAGGGTAAGTCTAAAACGCCTCAAATTACAGCTCAATTAAAGCTAGTTTTTAAAATCCTAAAATCTACCTGTTCTTTTAGTTAAATTAATTTTTACTTTAACTTGAAAGTTTATTTCTAAAATGAGTTTATTTCACAATTTTTAGACATGAAACGAGTAATTGCTGGCTTCAAATTAACATTGTTTAAAGTGTTGGTTATTTTTAACCTGCTGCATGAGAGAACATTAGTAATACTAAGTTTAATATTATTATTTTCTTTGCTTGTTTTATTGTTATCATCTCTTTGCAGTCAGTACTGACAGTGTGTCACCTCCATTACTTGAACTAGGTGCAAATTCATGTTATAATTCTTATGTCTAGCCAATCTGAGTACATGACTATAGCTAATCCATGGCATATCAAGCTTCATTATTAAATCCATTTGCAGGCAGTCAAGAGAAGTACTTTACGTTTTGTTTGTTGTTTGTAGAGAACACAGATCTAGGATCACCCAAAGAAAAGGGTGCAGGCAACCTCAGCCACTCCGCTGACCCCTGCAACAAAGCACGGGTTATTGTCAGTGCGAGGAAGAGGCGGGCTGGAGACGATGGAGAGAAGCCCAGTAAAAGGATGAGATGTGGAAACCTCATCACCTCCACTGAACACAGAGAAGTGGAGGATGTAAAGATCAAGACAGGCAAGAGAAAGGCCAGTGCTGATGGCCTACCGCCGATGAAAAAAAGAAAGACCAGCGATGAAAGCTTTCAGAAGCTGAGGCTCTCCAGGAGCTCTGACTCCAGCGTGGACACAACGTCAGATGAGAGCACTGAAAAAGTGAAAATGTTATTTTCTTAAAAAAATAGAATAATGGTCTAAAGTAGGTAGACTACATATTTCCTATTACAAATAGGCTAAAATTACCACGGAAATTACCTCAGTTTGCCTCAGGTTCCACAGATTCTGGTATCGATCTTATTGTCTCACTCTCTAATTTGAAGGTTGAACTAAAACCCTAATTTCTTGAGGGGCACACTGTTTTTTTTGCATTTTAGACAATGTTCCAACTTTTGTGGAATTTGGGTTTTAATGCTTTGAAAATAATGATCAGGCTTTTATGATACATATTGGTCAATTATTACAATGAATGTCCACCATGCTGTTTATAGTTCTCTTTAAGGTATTAATGGACATCCAAGCATCTCTTTATCAGATCGCTGATAACCCCTCATTAGCCTTTGGCGTCAAAGCCTTGCCCTCAATTAAACATGTTTGTGAATGCACACTATTTTCATGGATGTATAGTAGGTTGTTTAATGAGGAGGTGTTTTTAATTTAAAGACATAATCTGTCGATGAAACAGTGTGAGCACACGAGTGACAAAAATGAGTGAGAGAGTACCTGAGCAGCAGAGGTACAGCGGTGAGATGATTGTGCTGTGAACAGTGGACGGGTGGGGGGCATTCATTCAGCTCTGTAATCCAAGTCCCTTCTCTCATTACTGGATCAAAAATGAAACCACATTCTGAAATGATCCTCCCAGGTGACCTTGAGCCGCCCAGCGCTTCCTACCTCAATTTGTATTTATCGGCAACTGCGTCTGAGCCCATCCAGCAGTTACTTCACACTACATCAAAATGGCATGTCGGGGCACAACACCTCATCCCACGTCTGTGGAGTACATGGGGAAAAGAGGTGAAACAGAGGATGAAATAAATAGGAGGAGAGAGAGAACGGGGTGGAAGGTGAACTGGCAGAGTA
>CAFUXE010000304.1:332080-369770 GCA_903364295.1 Serranus cabrilla | reverse complement strand
GGATATTTGTGGAAAGACTTCCTGTCTCAACTGTCAGAGTATCTATTGTACACAATTCACTGTGATGAAGACTTCTACATGATGTCACCAACTTTTCTGTATTTGTTCTAATGAAAATAGCTGGCTGTGCATAAGAGTCGGAACTCAGCCAGTGTTGGGATTCTTCTCCAGCATGTGAGAATGAATCACCCTAATGTCATATCGAAGGCAGCCAATCTGGTACCATGCCATTGTTCTGATGTCCCATTGGTTTGATAGACACAACTGTTCAAAGAAGTGAACTTTCTCTAAGCATAACCAATAGCCAACCAAGTTATTGCCTAAATATAACCATTCCTCAACTACAGTGTTGTCATGAGTACTTTACACAAGGGATGTGTTAATGAAGCCTCATGAACCGTTGTCTTACGTTGGCATACTCAACCAGAGAATGTATATGCAGCAAACACACGGACAGACAGACAGACAGACAGAGAGACACTGCCGCCCAAAACAATACTTCACTCCCACTCCGTGGGGTGAAGTAATAACCATTGCTTGAGCTTTGTCTTAAACCAAGAGCACCATAGTCAGGGCTCAGAAAATAAAGAAAATGGTTAACGAGGCTTCATTGGCACATCACTACTACACACTAGTGTTTCCCAAAGTTTTTTTTATGAATGATTTGTGAATAAATGAACGTTCCTGACCATTTCTACTGCCATTTCCGAATCACATTATCATCTTGATATCTGCTTGACAGATGATTTGATCCCAGTCCATTAAAATATTGCTTTAGCCTCATTTTGACTGAATTAATTTAAATAGCCCAAAAACATGATCTGTCAGAAACACACTAAAATAGACTTGAAGAGACATTAAGGCTACAAACAACCCTTAATGCAACATTGATACTTGCTGATACAGGGATCAGTACTCACAAAACAGTAGTAATGTACACCCTATTTATACTTTTCTTGAATTTATACAGTGGTTTCTTGCGTAATATATTGAATGTTTAAAACATAGTAAAAAGAAGAAACAGTTAAAGTATGATTAAGTTAATATCTTTGTGTTATTTCTTCTTAGGTAGTAAGAAATAAACACATTCAGCCAATTAGCAGTTTACACCTCATGTCTGCAGTGAAGTTATTCTTCAGGCATGGGTTCAGTCTTAAACAAAAAGCAAATTAAAGAATTGTTTGGAGCTGTTTTTTATCCACCATCAATAAGACAAGTTTAAAACAAAAGGCCATTGGGGGACCTTAACTTGGCTGATTATTGGGGCCATGAAAAGCATGCAAACAAACAACAAAGACAGGAGAGGTGCTGTTGTTCCCTCTTATACTCTGTGCAGTGTCCAGTGTTCTATCGTGTCTCATACAAAAAAGAAAGAGCAAGAAACCCCTTAATCAGAATTACTCAGGAACAACAAATCCACAATAATGACTATCATTTGAGCGTCTCCACTCAGGAAAGATTCAACAAGTGGGTCGAACTTCATGGCAGCAAGCTGATGCAAAACAACACAAGTTGTGAAGCATTAAAACAAAGCAGAACCGCCGGTGAGAAATACTGATTTTTAACTAAATTGTTTGTTGACCAAAAAAAGAATTCTTAGGGAATTGCCCTAATCACTTTGTAAAGCTTCAAGCAGCAACATAGTTTTTGGCCACTTGAAGGCAGCACAATTATCTTATTGATATTTTAAGTTATGAAATTGATGGTGAACATCTTAGCAAACAGTTGCTTATTTACACATCAGCAGACAAGAAATATTAGCATTTATTTTGAGCCAGTTTGTCTCCTAATGGATGTATGTCTTCTATTCAATCTCTTTTATCTCTGTTTTTTCCCAAGGAACAGATCTTTAGCCATCTTTAGACATGGGTCTTGTCAAATTCCACTCATTTAGCAGGTACATGCATACAAAGCTTTCACTAACAAAATAAGAAAAACATCATTTTAATATGTTTCATACCATAATATTTTCAGGAACCGCATGGCCTTGAAGATAAACTAATAAATGTTGCAATGAAGCAGCCAGAGCACCAGAAGTGTAAATGCATTGTTAATTTACATGCCTTATGAGTACAACATTTATTAGTCTTCTTCCTCACTTTTGAGAGCAGAGCTCTTCATGAGAAATTAAAACCTCTATACTGATAATAAATAGGACTTTTATTCAAATCCAAACTGTCTTATTTCTCAGTGAATTTCCCCGCTCATTGAAGAAGAAAAAAAGGAAGAATTGTAGAAAATCAAACACGCCATTTCCAGTAGATTGTGTTCTCTGGTGATGTTGCCTCAGGGAAGCTTTAAATATTATAATATCTACTCACATGCCTCCAACTTCCCCGATATTAGGAAGTACAGTAAGTGACTGAATGTACTTTGCTTAAAACTTTGAATCTAACACAGTGCTGCTGCTTTAGGCTCCACTTTAGATGTCTGTTGAACAAATGGGTTACAGCAAAGGAAAGGATGGGGATAGAATTCACAAAACACCCAGTGAGTTATCTGTTGTGCACACATGCTGCTGTTAAATCAAGAAGCAATGACGGTTTCTGATCAAATGATGAAGAGCAGAGGTACATGAAAGAAGGGAGTAAAGCAGAAATATGACTTTTAAAGTTTCAGAATTATTAATTTGTGTGTGTTGTTTTTGATTTGACCACCATCTTTGTAGATAAGGACGCTGTGGCTTTTTTGGATCTCTGCATTTACCATTGCTCCAGTGTTATCAGTTAAACTGTATTGGTTTGTCTTTCTATTTTCTGCTGCTGCCTTTCTGTCGGTAGGTACCTGGATTTTCACTGTCAATTTCTTCTCATTGCCAAGTCTTTTAAATGTCTAATACTTAAAAAAGTCCTCCCCCAATCAGGCATGGCACTGCTATAATAATATAAAGTATTAAAACTAGTACGGAAGAATCACAGATACGATCTTTTTCTGTTCCACAGATTTTCTTCCTGGCACCTACATTATCTTCAATATAACTGTCAGTTCAGAGATTTAGGTGTGTTGTGCTCAATACATTCTCCAAACCATACAAGTACTCCAAACCATATGTTCCTACCCTTAAATACGACCCACAGTTTTCTCAATTAGCACTCCTACTGCTGGCAGGACATCAACACATTCTCATACCTAAAAGAACAGCTGCTACCTCCAACTTAATGACAGGATGGAACTTTTGTCAATACCACCCATAACGACGCATATGAGCATTTGTCAAAAGCGGCTCATGGTACAGTGGAGTGTCTAAAAATAGCACATACATCATTATATATACACTTACAGTCCGTGGTAAAAGGCTGCAGTTTTGGTGAATTCAGGTTCCAATACCACTGACCTAGGTTTAGGGCAAAAAAGTTCCGGGTTAGTGGTTAGAAAAGACCGTTTAAAAAGTAAAAAAATGTACTGAAATACCAGAAGTGAAGTAGTTACGAGGGTAATGTGAGCAACAGAAGTTCCATAAAAGACTAAAGTTCTATAAAAAAAATGTGATTCACAAACCATGAGCCACGTAAGTTATGGAAGTTACCTAAAAAACTTAAGCTATGTTAAAAGTTGTTAACTTTTGACATCCACCACAAACTCTACTTCAATCACTACTACTGCGTCAGCAAGATGGCAGCAGAGGACAGTCTAAAACGTAAATATCAGTCGTATTTTGCTGCCTGTACAATCAAACTATATTGACAAGCTTTAAGTTGAGACCAGTCCGGTCCTAAACATGTTAACATTGTGAAACAGTTGTAATGTGGTTAGATTTAGGCAATAAAATGTACTTTTTAGTAAGTTGTTTGTGACATAGGGACACAGTGAGGTTTAGTTACTGTCAGGGTGAATGGAGCAGGTGGATCCAACCCTGGAGCTTGAAGACATGAGTTTTATTTAAAGTAGTGCAGGCAAGGCAAAACAGGCATGTAATAGTAAAGGATCAAAAAAACTCAGCTGAAAACCAGGGCTAAAATACAAACCAGACTAATGAGGAGATGAAGGGCAGGTGGAGGAAAGGAGGGAGAATTACAGGTGAGGTGAATGAGGAGACGAGCAAGGCAGGCAGGGAGCTGATTGGCAGGATGATTACAGGGAGCAGGGACGGACTAATGAAGCAAATCAGGAGCAGGTGTGTAGAAAGGCAGAAGAGGGAACACGGGAGGGAGTCAAACTAAAGTAGGAAACACTAAATATAATCAAAAAACGAGAAAACAAAAGGATAACTAAAATGTAAAAACTGCATTTCTTAGCAATAAACTCAAAACAGTCAGAGCATGATAGCTATCTAACTATATAATAACGTTGACTTTGGGCTTCACACAGGACAAAAACACTCGTCTGCTCGGTCAAAGTCCAGTGTTTGTCTGACACTAGTGAACCTGCCAAAAACAATACTTCACCCCACAGAGTGGGAGTGAAGTATTGTTTTGGGAGGCGGTGTCTGTCTGTCTGTCTGTCTGTCTGTATTTACATCCTCTGACCAACAGAGGGCGCTGTGGGGTGAAGTCTGCCATCTCTGCAGCACAACAACCAGATTCTGGACCAGAACAATGACCTCAGGCCAACGGAGACATACTGAAGCGTTTCATCAACATCAATGTGTTTCTAGGAAACAAGAGCTTGCATTTTAAGTAAATACTGAGGGCAAAGATTATGAAAATTAAGGGAACTACTTGGTGATGCTGGGATTTTTTGTCTGAAACTACACCCCTCTCTGCTGTCATCTTAACAATGCTCCTGTAGAACAACTTGATACAGTTAGTTATAGGCACAATGACTGAAGCTATGAAGGATGAGGAGAGAAAACATTTCCATTGTAGTCAATTTCACTCTTGTTTTCAGCTATCTGCTGGTCAGGGCAAATGGTGTTCAATTACAAGTCTTCCTGTAGAGTCTAAGCACCAAAGACTTTCGATCAAGACAGTGGTGTGACTGTGATGTTCTTTGAATTCGATAACTTGAGTGAATACAAGCATACAGAAGCAGTTGCCAGCCATATCCTATTCTATCCCACATTCTAAAGCTGAAAAGGAAATGGTTAAGCTTTCGCCTCGCTTTGAAATTCACAAGGATGCTCAGAAAGTCAGGTCCAAATAACATTCACATGCACACACACAAATTCTCAGCAGACCAAACTACTACAGTGGTGTCCTGCTGTGTCTACTGTAGCCTCAAGTCCTGTGTACTCAGTGTGATTGGTTTTAATTAGACAGGCTTCTTTACTTCATTATCAGCACCAGGGCCACAAGGCATATGGGTCAATACTGTCTGCTGACAGCAGGGTTTGGTCTTTAATATGGATTTAGCTGTATTAAAGGAAGACACGGAAAATTTGTTTTTCAGCAACTTTGGAGATTTGTTTCATTCTCCAACACCTGAAACTGAACAATGAAAAAGGAATACAACAGGAGTGTGTCTTAGTACCTTCTGTTTACAAAAAAAACACTGGAAAGAGTGCATCGAGTTTAAAGGTGCTGGTGGACAGCAAGATGCTTTGCTCAGTTTGCAATATGGGGACTGGACTTTTGCCCAACAGGTCAGAGACACCTGAAGTGAAAAATCAATAACCAAATTGAAGTTGTTTCTGTGAAGCAGCCTATAGTTATGTCTGATGAAACATTGCAGAAGGGCCATAGAACAAATGAAATGCAGCTTAATACTAACCTAAAATGTCAACTTTGTTCTTTTTAAATAAGCGTGTGACGCACATGCACACACCGTTGTGTGCGCACACACACACACACACACACAATGAGAGCTGCTAAATGTCAAACATCAGTATATGACAAGTGGTATTCACGACTTCACAATTCCCAAAACACTTCCTTGAGAGTTAACACATGGAGATTTGTATGTGTAGACTTCTGTTTAATCTCACATGCTCACATTTGAGATTGGTGCTGTGAAATTGATGTTTTATATTTTGACAGAAGCCCTGTGAAATTGCAAATTCACAGCTTTATTGTGGTTTTGATGGGAATGTGTCATCCTGTGTTAAAGCTGCAATAATCCCAAATCGTAATGGATCTTAATAGACCTGTTAGCTCAAATTATTCATATGGAAGTGATAACAAAATACACACAATATTGTTAGTGAGCACGAGATTCAACAATACCACAGAGCAATACACAACATTTCCATTGTGTATTGCTCTGTGGTATTTTGTATGTTGTATGTATGCATACTGATGGCCAAGCCTATTTTCTAACATCTCTACAACATTGTAAAGTACTAAACAAACGGTGTTTACATATTTAAGCCTTTGGCCCATGGCACATTTGGATGAATGTGCTGATGCTCTGAGTGAAACACATTGGTCTTGTCACTGTCAATAAATAATTGTTGTGGTTGATGTCACAAATCAAGGCATCCTAGAAAACCCAAACCCTACACCAAGCTGTTCTCATTCACTGTTCAGTTCTATACTTACGAAAAGTAAGGCATTACTAATTTGTAAATAACCCATGTAGGCCTAATTGTGAGTCAGGAGGTGCATCTCATTACGATCCATACAGAGGCTTTTTGTTAGCTGGCAACCTCTAGTGGCCATAGTAATTATGGCAGGGAAATGAGGAAGTGACACAACATAGGATAAAGACCAATAAGGTCTGTTTAGGAGTTTGATCCAGGGAAGCATTGTTCATATCCCCTTGAAACCAAGTTAATCTGAAAACTGTTAATCTGTTAATTAAACTAATTGTGTTAATATGTTCACCAATTTCCCTTACATAACTGCAACAAGTAGCTAAGAAGAAAAGTAGCTGTTTTAACTAAATTCCTGGCCTTTTCTTCTAAACTTAATTAAGTACTTTTGATGAATGAACCAAATCAAGGACTTCTGTTTCACAATGTTAACCACATGTTTAAATAACAACTGTGGGACAGTTAATGTTAAGGGAATATTAAATATTTTGTATAGTATTATATGAATGTTAAGCACAAGTTTTGGAAGTAAGTAAGTCATATTTTTTATTTGCGTCCTGTGTGTTTTAACCTCTACCAAGGATGTTTGAATTAAAGCTTTGCAGCGGATCTGAAACAGATACACAAATAGATCTTCACTTTTGTTAGCATTTTGACACAGGGCATTTGTGTTGCATTCATGTGCTCTAATTGGAAAAATTGTATTGTAATTTCTTCATATGAATTTCGCAAACTAATGCAAACTAAATAAAAGATAATGGAATATTGGAAAGTTACATAATCTACATGCTTCAGTTCACATCTTTAATTCATATACCTCATGCTGTTATTTGGGGCAAACGTTTGAACTTACCCTACACTGCATTGCTATTTCAAAAACGTTTTGTGCTGCCTTAGAAAAAACCTCGGGCATGCATAATCAAGATGAATTGTAATAACCCATTCTGAATCACTTTTTCAGACTGGATTTTTAATGTCACTGCTTCTATTAAGTTGCCTGTTTTACTTAAGTTTTGTGAACATAGAATTATCACAGTCCCCTCTGGCTATAATATCATGTCAGGCTGGTTGCTTCACACTAACTCTCAGTGAAATGTGATTCTGGATGTCAAAGTAGCTCTCATAATGTTGAAGACAGTTTAATATACAGCTGTTCTACATTTACAACTGCAGTCTATCATACAGTCAGCTGTATTCAATACCTTACAGTGGATATTATATTTTTTGACTCTGAAAAACAACTTGTAAGATGCACTGCAGGTTGTGATGAATGCCATGTAAAGGCTTTTATAAACCATTTGATCAAAGAAAAGGGAGCAATAGGCACATGCTAAAGCTCAAATGACTGAAATGATCTACAAAAAGCAATATCAGTTTGTACTTTTTTGCAGAGAATTTGTTCAATTGCACAGATTTTCTTCATATCTGTAAAAGCTAAGTTGACCTCAACACACTCAAAGAACATGCACCTGTATGTGCAGTGATATACAAAGTACTGGCACTGACTGGAATGCTTTTGGCTTGAGTACACTAGATGAAGGTAAAAGCTTTTATCCTTGGTTCTTATTGAGAGTATTTTTTTTATTAGAATCTGCACTCCCATGAACAATCTAAAGTGCCATTCACAAAGGATTAGTGGGGTACTCAAAGGAAATCCGAATAATCTCCAACTTCCTCATGTTCCAAGCATGTATGCGGAGGGACGGCTTTGCCTTGCCACAGTAATCATGCAGAACAGTGAAATCCATTTTGACTTAGAGAAAGCACAGCAGGAAACACAGGAGTGATCATCATTATCATTAATGGTGGCTTATTTCTAATGAGCATGTACAATACCAAGGCCTTGGCAGACTTAATAGTATCAAATCTATTATTAAGGTTATTATTAACAAAAGCATGACATGTTTGCCATGAGAGGAGGCCAGGACACACTTACTGTGTGATCAGCATGTGTGCATCACTGAACATGCTGGTTTTTATTTTAGTGCCCCAGTTAACAGGTAAGAGCAGCCAGACGGCCTCTATATAGGTGTCATATTGTTACCTCCACCAAGGAGGTAATGTTTTCGCTGGCATTGTTCTCCAACTGTCTTCATCATACTGAAACAGAAGACCTAACCAGACATCAAATGTCTAAAAACACTGTGAACTATACGTTATATACATTCACAGACCACTTTATTAGGTAGGCCTGTGCAAATGTCAAATCAGCCAATCACATGGCAGAACATAATGCATTTAGGCAGAAATTGTCAAAATGACTTGCTGAAGGTGATTTGAGTGATTTTGAACAGGGCGAGAATTTTTGGTGGCAGACAGGCTGGTCTGAGTATTTCACAAACTGCTGATCGTCTGGGATTTTCACACACAACCATCTCTATGGTTTACAGAGAATGGTCCGAAAAAGGTTTGCAGAAGACTATCTCTGACTAACACCACGTCCAACCGTGAAGCGGGCGGGCTACAGCAGCAGAAGACCACACCGCCATATTATTAGGTACACCTTGTTACTGTAAAGTGGGTGGTTAGTGTATGTTGTGTACTTACATTATCCCAAATGTTCCCAACAATTTTCATTTTTCATGATACACCTTTTAGATTGGGCGACCCCTGGCAGCAGAAAAACCCATTGTGCATTTACTCATATACATTAATACAGCTTTTAGAAGTTTTGTGGGGGTTTGTGGTCTCCCAGTTGTTCCACGCCTCAGCCAAATTTGTAACAGTCTGTTTTTGATTAGGAAAATCTGCAAATTTGAGACACTGTATGGGATTATTGTTCTTACAAACAGCATCTACTGTGTCCAAAAAAAAAGAGTTACAAAAAACACATTTCAAGGACAGAGACATGTTCAGAAGCGGCCCAGCATACCAAGAACACAGAGAAAGGTGAGCTATGTGCAAGAGAATATGTTTGTGTTGAAGGTGTTATTGTATAGAGGAGGGGTGTGGGTGTTCACAGTACTGTAGTTGCTCCTGGGAAATTGAATCCAAACAAAAACCGAAGTTTATATAGTAAAAGAGCGAGTTAAAGTTGATAAAGAGTAAGAAAGTCTGCTGAAAAACACAAACAGGCAGGGATGCTGAATTAATGTTGAATGAATTCTGAAAGTGCTAAATGTTTCATGGCCCACCAAAATAAGCTATTAATTTTACAGTAGACGGCAGTGAACTTCGCCTCACCAAAGCTGAACCACATTGATAGTCAGGCTGTGTTTTGTGTCCGTCCTAGCCATTGGCAGTAATACAAGGGGGCAAGTCAGGGTTATACTGTAGCACCTTCTCAGTTCTGCATAGAACTAGCAAAGCCCCCGGAGCATTTTTTACAAAAACATAAAACTTTTTCCTATTCTGATCATGAGCTGGCCAGGATGTTACCCAGACAACATGTCACGGTGTTGTGCATGCAGAAGGGTCAGTCTACTATTCTCTGGAATTCTACAAACCGACACAAACCCAGTGCATCCTGATGTATGGTGTTTAAGGTGGATTCAGGCCACATCATGTTCATGTGAATTATCTTCAAATGATCAATTAGTTCTTACATGCCCAGTAGGAAGAGAGATAGAGTAAAACCAATACATTGCATTAACTTGATGTGTTCAATAATGGTTGAATTAAAGGAAAAATACAGCATCACGTTGGGTTTGCAATTTGTCAGTACCGGTGAGTTTCTGCCATGTGTGGGGTACACAGACTTGAAGATCAAGTAGAGCTGATATGTCGATTAGGCTGAGATGTTTTTAGAACAGCATTGTTATCAATGGTCTATAAATAACCTTGTTCATGTGTTGAAGGGGTACCATAGGTCCACATTTGAGATAAGTAGACATTTATGGTCTAAATATTTTTTTCCTTTATGTAATTTATTTATATTGCAGCAGACTGTTCTAAAAAATTAAACCTTTGGGCAGATTACGAAAAGGCCCTTTTGGGCAAAGGCCCCCAAAGTGCCAGGCCCCCTTCCCAAAATTAACCCTACAAAATGTCAATGAGGCACATATAAACCACAACAACTATGAAAAGATGCAGGACAACCACAGAGAGACTAAAAATGAAAAGAAAAAGAAACAAAATAATAACAAGGCGAGAGATATTTTCCAAAAATGGACACAAAACAGTAAAGAAACATAAAATGTCTACAAAGAGAAACATGGAAACTACAAATAACTACACAATAAGTCTGTGTGTCTTTAGCCCATGTAGGACAGGTGGTGGGGCCTGTTGCTTGTCTGTGCCTGGGGCCTGTTGCCAGAGTGTGCATGGAACTTCCAAAAACTGAAATTTGTCTTCTGACACCTGAAAGCATAGACAGCAGTAACATGATGTCCTCTGGGTGTCCCTGTGTTGCATTCCAGTTGAACCAACCCTTTCCATGTCCTTAACAGTTGTCCAATGTCCTCTGGAAGTGTTTCAGAAGTGGAGCATATTCAAACTGTTTGTTCTTTAGTGGCCATTTTCAATATTGTTAAGAGTGGTTTCGTTGTCCTGCTATGCTTTTCAAGCATACTGAATACAAAGCTTATTTATGATAAATGTGTTGAAATAGTTATTTTGCGTGTACTTAAGTTGTTATATATGTATGGTGCTTGGTAAAGTAATTAGTCTGCTAATAAATACATGCATTGTTAATGTAAGAATTAAGCATTCATTTGACATACAATGAAAAGTGATCCAATGCATGAGGAGAGCAGAACGGACAAGAGATCAGGCCATCAGTCACCAGTGAGATGGTTAACCCAAGCGGTCACTGGACACTGGCACACAGACTCGAATGGCAGTGGATCATAACCAAGACTGAGCCAAACCACAACACAGCAAATTCCCACTAGTTTCATCAGAGGAATTCTTTTGTTCTGCAACAAGGCTGCTATCCCCCTCTCTTTTATTGGATATCTACTTCTTCCTCTGTCTCACAACTGAAATCAATGGAGAGCATCTCCTTTATGTGACCTACCTCACACCCACATCAACAAAGTTCCGCATCAGGCTTACACAAGAAAAAAACCATTGGAAGGCTCCAACTTATTGGAGTGATTAAGGAGTCTGTGTGTGTGTGTTTGTGTGAAAGATAAGCAGTGGCACCGTGCTACTCCCTCAGAGGCCAGTATAATTCAATCCGCAGAACCCTCAGAGGGAGTGTGTGTCTGAAACACTGTCTGCTGCTGAAATCAGAAGGGTAATTGCCTATAGCCAGTGTTTGAACTCACAGACACTGGAGACAAGGCCTCGTGCTTGTTCCCGTTCACCACACTGAAGGCCCACTTTCAGCCTTTTGACCCGACAGAGTGGATTGGACAAAGTGTCTTTGGCACTCAAGTGTACATGTTTGTGTGTGTGTGTGGATTTGTGTATGTGAAGTGAACTGCACGTTATCAATGTTCCTAGTCTGTGTCCTTTTCACAATCTAAATAAATTAACTTAGAGGTGTATGTTAATTGTTGTCACTTACAGTCAGACCTAACTTTATCACATATGCCCATGGCAACGTTTACAATACTAAAGGCAACATCTCTAATCATTAAACTAAATGGTCAAAGGAAACACAATATAATGCACACATTATGCACCACTGAACTAGTAAAAATGGAATTAAATGCACTTACACCATGCATTTAGACTGTGCACTATAGATCGTTGAAGTAAAACCACCAACGATCCAACAGACACAGACACACACACACACACACACACACACAACCTGAAACCAGTTAGAGGGAACTTTGTGGCTACTAACGATCCTCAAGTGAATTTTCACCTCACTTTATTTGTTAGACTGTGGAAGTGCTTTCACACTCTCTGTTTATTCATCTGAAACAAACCAATGCACCAACAGTGCAGATATTTGTTGCAGTGGGGAAAAGGAGTGTTGTCTCCATGGCACCAGGAAAGAAAAGCTATATTAAACTTAATAAGGCCCTGAAACATTTGAGTTCATTTTATCAGCTAACACTGCAGTAAAAGGAAACTGTCAATTGGGGCATGAATGTTGTTTCTTTACCTTGGAAAAGTTTAACAAATAAATCTTAACCCTAAGATAAGCTTACTATTGTTTTTTTCTTTTATTGACTTTTTTTTTTTAGCACATCTCTCCTTCTTAAGGTTCACCTTGATTTTGCATTGGTCGAAAAAGGAGTATGAGTGAGGTCTATTTTCATTGGGTTAAATAAAATATTAATCATACATGCCTTGGGGGGCACTTTAACAGTAAGCAGTACGCTACCAGGACGCCCCATTGGGCCAAATTTTAATTAGTCTAATCCTTGGTTTGGTCCGCTCCTCCTGGGCTAGGAGAGAAGGGTGGTTCCAGTTGAGAAGTGCGGGAGTCTGATGGTAGGGAACCACGTGTTGACTGTGATAAAAAAGCAGGATAGACTCATCAGCTCAGCTGCAGCCATCAACTGATTGTTACGTGTTTTCTTCACTGAAGAAAAAATAATGATGAGCCTTAGGTAAGTACTGAAGTGATTGCTGCTGCCTGTTTATGCACCAAGACCTGTTATCCCAACCGGCCTGTGAATCCCCTCAAGACAAACATTCACATTCATAAACAAATTGTCCATTTATGTTTTCTCCTCTCTCCATGTCTCCATCTTTCATTCACTCTCTCAGAAATATCAGTAAACAGGAGAGACAATTAACTTTGTCCACAACAAGAGGGAGACAGAGACAATCATAGGCTCCAACAGTTAGGCTATGACATCGTGCAGTTTTGTCTCTGACAAAGACATCGTGACTAATTTACCCAAACAAGCTCCTTTTCCCAGTGTGTCTCTGGCCTTTTTGTCTCAGCATTCTCTCACACCATCAAACGTCCTCTGAAGCACCACAGGGCGAGCTCGCAACTTTGACGGATAGCCGCCTCTCATGTTGGAGCAAAAACAACAACACAAAGGGCTCGAGCACCATCCACAGCAAGCCTGTGTGTGTGTACGTGTGCATGTTTCCAAGATTAAGTGTGCGTTTATAGAGCCCCGTCCATCTGTGTAAGAGGCTGCATCCATGCTTGGCTTAGGGAAAAACATTTAAATTTTTACAAAGGAGCAAATCCCCAACGCTCATTGAAATTCCCCAAGAGCTCTCCGTTTACTCTCCTTCCCATCTGGCCTTTCTGATCCAGTAGTTCAACTGGATCCTCCTCCTCCATTCACATTCTTCACAATCACAGATCGAGAAGAAGGAAGGGAAGAGAGACAAAGAGGAAAATTGATCACAGGCTGTTTCTAAAGACAATGCAAAGGATAATGCTGGTTTTTAATCTCTCAAATCAATATCCACAAATGAAACAAGTATCATAATGTGTTATCATAGCCAAAGTCTCAGCCTGTTTGTGTGCCAACGAGCTCTAAAGACTCCTTTTCTGTTGGTAGAATTTTTTTTTTTTTTGTGGGCAGAGCTTACGTGGAGGAAGAATAACTCCCTGAACACATTAGCCACTTCCGATCCTTATCACCTGGATCCATAATATTTCAAAACAAATGGGAAAAATAACAGCTAAGTATTTATAACCATTATGTGGTCGCACAGAGTCAGACCATCTCAACTCAGAAAGAAATCAACAATGTACATAGTGATTCATTTTCACTGCTGTGTATGAGGGGAATATGCCTGAAGTGAAACAGAAACAGAAACACACTGGCAGCGTTGATCAATGAACGTAGATACCGTTAATACATTCAAAACACACATACAGCGGTCTATTTGTATGATTTAAACTGCAACAAAAATAAACTCCATGCGTAAAAAACACGGGGGATCTCCGTGACACCACGTCTCGCGCACCCCCTCTCTATTCACGAAGCTTTGTTAGCTATTATTTGTTTATGCTAACTGCTAGTTACAGGATAAATGATGAAGAGATAGACCGACGCTGACACAGGTGTTAGATGTGGCATATTTTCCACCATGCGCTCTCTGCTGTTGATGGAAGCGCGCTCACCTATGTGTGCTCACCTGTGTGTGCGTGCATCAGGGCGAACTCTGCTGTTCGTGATGCAGAGAGCAGAGGAGACCATGAACAGACAGACATGACAAAGTGCTTGAATTTGACCACTGAAAAAGTGTACGAACCCTGTAAACTCCAATGCTAGAATTTATTTTATTTTTTATTACTTGATTGTTCAAGCGACCTCACAGAGGTGCTCTGTTTATAAGTGTTAAATGACAAAATAAGGTCAATAAAACAAACAAACAAACAAGGGACTTCCTGGGTCTATTTCTTTGCTCTTCTTCATTTTTTCAATGTATTATAAAAGTATCGCATCGAGACTTGTTATCAGCAGATGCTCAGAATCAAATGTCGGGACATCCCTAGTATTAACATTAAGCAACGGAACGAGACAGAGTGGCTGACACACTCTCACTCAATGAATTGACGATTTGACATATTTAACACTACATGTGGTGAAATAGACATTTACACTGAAAGAAGAAAAAAAACATAAAGAGAAATTCCTGAATAGTTCTTATGCCCGGTGAGCAATTTATTTAGCATTTTAGTGCCATGGGGTCTAATCCCAAACTCAAAGAGGATTTTGAATGGGTTTTTGGTTAGATGCCTAAAATAGGGTCTGTGTACGGCATAAAATACGTTAGCATATACCCTAACAAGTGACTAAATGAGACCACAGTGGTTGTCGGGGATATTAAACGTCATCATACTGGACACGGCCGGGAACTCTCTCACTAGTCTGCCCTACAGCCTCTAGTCATGTTAAGCAAACTCCTGTAGATTGTGAAATATGTGAATGAACAATTAATAGGTTACGGATTCGCTAGCTTGTTAAAACCACAGCTTTTTACTTGCATCGGCTGCATTAACACTTTAAACATAATAAAAGTGGTGTTAATTTGGAAAGATGCAGGTTGGGCTACAAAAATATGTCATTTCGTTGGCTTTTTATAGTCATGCTACTTATTTTTATAAGAAAAACACATTTTAAAAGGTGAGGTTTGAGTCATGCAATCTAACTTCCATAGCCAGCATGTTTTGTCGCTGGCCATATCTGGTTAATAGAGTTAGCTGGCATAAAGCACTAGAGAGAGTTATGAAAAAAACCACCTTCTGGTGTTCCTCCTATTTCCACAATATCCATAATTAACAGTAGATGGGTAAAACAAACCGTTACGCATATAGTCACACCTTCAGCACACATTATCTTATAACCTTTCTTTAACCAAATCATGCAAACAGTTTTAGCCATCGCCTCAGTCTAATCAATTTGTCTTATCACGTTAATCATAGTTGTCCTCTGCTTTTTTGGCATTTGCAGCATTTCATTTTCCACTATAGTTGCAATGCAGTTGAGTAGCTAAGTCTGAAGTGAAGTGTCTTTCCATTGCCTCTAGGGGAGTGCTTTTCAATATTTGACTCCCTGGTCAGTGCTATGTTCTCGAGAAAGAACTCTCTGAAGGACAGTTATAGCAGGAATCACATCAGCTGCAGTGTCCAATAGTTCACCATAAGTGTAGCTGGAAGGTTATGGTTGGCTGCAGAGACACTGAGAGGCTGCTTCTGCTCAAGAAGGTTCTCTATCACATAGTGGGTGCTGTTCCATCTTGCTGAAGGCCCTTTGCTGGTGTGTTCATATCAACAACACACAAACTGCAATGTGTCATAAACAAAGCAAAAGCCAACAACAACACACAAACGCCAATACGTTATACACATAACGCAAAAAGTCTAGTGCAAAGCTAGTGTCAACAACAAAATATGTATGACGCAATATGTTGGCATTTTGCGGATCAATATACAAATAATGCACCAAACCACAGGTCTGCCTAAAAACTCCAACAATCTGGTTCCAAAACATTTACAGCAATTCACTTAATAATAACAGTGCAAATCTCTCCAACACACTACGTTTTCATATGCATCAAACACAGACACATAGCAACCACATATAATCAGCAACCTAAAAGGCTAAAGAGTAGCTAAATAAAGCTTACCTTTCAGAAGTTTAGATGGCGGGCCTTCATCGCAGCAAAGTTCTTAATTGCATCCAGGATCATTCGAAATATCCTGACCTTCGGCGGTCGATTTGAAGCCAGGCTGCGGGCTGCTGCCGTCTGCTGTTGTGGCGATGATGCCAACATTTGCACCGGTGAGAGTTGTGCTAACGTTAGCGGTCGGTGATGCACTTGCAGGCTCGTTTTAATCCTTACTAGAACTCCCGGGATCAATGTAGTTAAAAAAAGAATCTCTCTGTTTTTGGAGAGCTTGCTCCTTCAATATCCTCTTCTTTTTGTATTCCGAACCAGATCATTTTGGTCGTTTCGACATCATTACCGTCCCTCCTCACACTGCAGTTTTTTCAGAAATACCTGTAGAATCAAAACTGTTGACGGCAGCTACGATTGGCTCGTAAGAGCTGGGGGCGGGATTTGTGTGAGTGAGGCGGCCACAGGTCTAGCATGATTGACACATGTCTCAGCAAATCATACAGAACGCGTAGTGCAGTGAGCTTGCAGTTAGTTGATTTTGCTCATGAGTTGGCCCCGGTTGGCCCACATTTCGCCGCCCTCGCCAAAGTGCCGCTCTAGGCAATCGCCTAGTTCGCCTGTATGCACGAGCCAGCCCTGCATACAATAACACTCCTGCTCTTCTTCTTCCTCTGAGAAAAAGAAACATTCTTCTTCCTTAACGTTACCCTTTGAAGAAGGCATTTTAACAAACTTTGTCCAAACTGTGTCCATCTTTACTCCTGTCTGTCAGGATGGGAGTAACAGAGATAACTCCCACTGTTTGTGTGTACACTGGCCTTTATTGATCCCCTGCAGTGACAAGTGGGAGAGAGTGAGAGAGATGGATCAAGAGAGAGCAAAAACAAGAAAATAAGTAGAAAAACAGGTCTGATGAAAGGCAAAATGATGAAGAAAGCAAGGACAGAGGAGAGGGGGACAGTCAAGAAAAAGTATAGAGGGAAAGAAAGTAGAGGGGTTTCCACGGACTGGCTGCTGAGATTCACTTACAGCTGTCATTCAGATTCTATGCAAATGTCCTGCCTTCTGTCAGTCAGTCAGCAGGGTACAACTCTTACATATAGCCTCAGTTTAAGGCGAAGGTTATCACAGTTTGGTCCCCAACTGTTTCTCATGGGTTTATGCAGCTGCCAAGATACTCCTGTTGACTTTGCTTCTGTCTGTAACAGTCTGCTACTCATTCCGATTGGGGTGAACATTAATTCTCTTGACAGGTTCTCCAAAGGAAATAATAATACATCCCTGCTGTGTCTTTGGTTGCTTAAAAGTGTATTAATTGATTTTTTACCAGCGGGAAGAGGAACTCCACAACAAACAAGCCTCTGATACCTATGATATATATTATATATTTTGGCTATTGTGTTAGCACACTGTTTTCTACTGCCTGTTTAATTAATTCAAGTTCAAGTTATTATTATTATGTAATCATTTAACTGAGGGAAATTAGTATTTTCAGGCAGCATTCCTTTGTTAGGTTCAGGTCATAAAAGTCAATGGTTTACATTGTAAATCTCCTGTGAGGTAGCCAGAGTGAGATTCTGTAGTGAAAGTTTAGCACAAGATGACCAGCTCTGGTTGTCTGTTGGGTCATCCCAAATTGCCCATTGCGGAGTCCAACTTTTGGTCACTGCAGAGTCCAGCGCTGCTCATTACATTGGGTTAAGATTCATTTAATAAATGGTAAGATATACTCAGTTTTTGTAAAAGCCAAGTATAGATTAAAGAACCGGGCAGAGCATGGAGGCTTTAAGGGCCTCCCATCTCAAACAATACCGATTCCTTAGAGAAATATCTGTCTCTTCAACTGCTAAATGGTCCATTGTGTTCACCAACTAATGTCTAGCTGTGTCTGGCTGCTGCTTGTGCTGAGCAGGTAGCGCACAGTGGGTTTATTACAGTTGTTCTTTTGTGCTAAAACAGCTGCTTGCTGCAGGTGAAAGGAGGTTGATGAGAGCTTTGAGACCTACCAAACACTTAAAATGTCATAAAACCACAACACAGAGCTGTGAGGAAGGTTCATATCTGTGGTTCAAGCAACCTTTTCCACATTACACTTTAAAAATGTAATTAATTACAATCATACTATGTAGAAATAATGCCTTTACGTTTGCAGGACCCAAGTTTGATTTCAGGGCGACATTACTGTCTTACAGTCATTTGTGTTCGGGTATCATATGAAACAGAAACCTAAGGCATTCATTGGTGCCATGTCATGCTAGCTCATCAGGAATGAGGCTAATAATGCTCCATAAGGGTAGCTTGAACTCTAAACTGAAGAGGGTTTTATGGAGATCCACAAGTCTCCCCTTTACAGACATGCCCACTTTACATAGCATGCACAGTGGGTCATGTTATTTCTAATGCAGTACAAATGTGTTATTTTGGCCTATTGTATTGAAATATTCCTGCAGAATAGGGTCCCTAAACAGTCTTGGAATTGCATATAATGAGTATGACTGGAAAGCTGAGACTTTTGTTGGTTCAATGAACCCAATTTTAAATGGTATTATCCATTAACATAATGCAGCATGGGAATCATATACTTTAATGTTGATTGGGAAAGGGGGAGAGTGGATGAACTTCCTGACTTCAACAGAGATGCTGCTCTAACTTAAACATTGAAATTAAAAGTTAAGAGAAAAATAGTGGATATCATTTGTGGATGTTATACTGCACCTGTCAAGTTTTGACTTCAGTCTAGTCAAAAATACAT
The DNA here is from genome assembly GCA_903364295.1 of Serranus cabrilla. Classification (NCBI taxonomy): domain Eukaryota; kingdom Metazoa; phylum Chordata; class Actinopteri; order Perciformes; family Serranidae; genus Serranus; species Serranus cabrilla. Next base: position 350,667 of record CAFUXE010000304.1, on the reverse strand, counting down.
GTAGACCAAGACCAGCTGCCAAGTGTGTGATCCCTAAATCTTAAGAGTGCTAAAGTGCGTCCCTGGAGGAAAAGAAAGATTCTCATTAATGCCCATATGTCTCCTCTCTGGTTTACTGGTCAGCAGGTGTAAAGCCTGAGGACTGCATTTCACCTTCAAATCTGGCATTCATTTGTAACTGTGGCTTTCAAGGTGTTTGGCAGAAAGTATAATAAAACAAGTAAAAAAAAAAAAAACTTGTGAACAAAGTATTTGTTTCATACTTCAATTCAGCCACAAACATCAGACACTTCCTGATAAGCAGCCTAACAACTTTCTGTTATTGGGTTATAATGGGCTAAACTCTTCTGTTGTTAATGTCACTGACCATGTAGAACCTAAATCTAAAACAGTCTGAATGTGAAATCATACAAAACCTGGCAGGAACAAGCTGAGTTGTCAACTGGATGTTGTTCTGGAATTATTTTTAATTAACTTTCAATAAAGTTTTTAATTGGCAAAAGAAAAAAAACATAATTGGTATCAAGCTGGAAGTAAACACGTATTTATTCATTCATTATTCATGTGCCTGTAACAGCTCACAAATCTCTGTTTGCCAAATCACATTAGTGCTTTGGGAGTATCCAGCAGGTGGCCTCAGATCCCAGGAGCAGCAAATGATATAGCACACATTAAAAAAAGGCAAGCATGTGTGCGATCATTTCCCTTTTTCATGTAAGAATATATGAAATTAATTGCCTCTCTGGAGTAAAGTGCTTATAGCTGATGTAAGAATCCTTTAAAGCATTTCAAATACAAAAGAAGGCAAAGAAAGACTGTCAGTATAATCAAATGTAATTGCTCTTAATGCAGGAATATGATATTTTCCCAAGCGAGCTTAGACTTTGTGCACAATATTTATACTTCAAAGGGATTATATAGACATCATGGCTGTAATGTTTTTGTCGCTGATCACTGGACTTCATATTATTTATTTTTAATTTTAAACAGAGAAAACTACAGTAGGACTAATAGCTAAAGCAGTTTGGACTGTATATGTTCAGCATGTGTGTGTCTTCCTGTGTGTGTATTATGGATTGTTACATTAGAAGAAGAGGATACATAAGAGGAAGCTTCAAAATTCTTTTAAAATAAAAATGTATTTCACAGACAAGCAAAGACCACATTTGCCTGATTCATTGTCTCCATATACCAGCAGTGTCACTGAATGTGACATGCAGAGGTGGAACTTATATAAAAGGTAGAGTTTTGTTCTTTGCTCTGTACTCGATATCTTTAACATCCCAACAGAAAGAAGGATCTGATTCTGTTTCAATAAACCATGATACACATTGTGCCTTCTGTTGAGGAGTAGCCATTTTTATAGGGGTTCATTTGAAATATACAAATGCAATGTGATGAAAAACTTTCATAACCACTGAATACATGCAACAAACCTTTGTGATATTTTTTTAAACTGTAAAGAGACTTAATGGACACCTTGTACTATTAGATTTCTACAAGACAGGTTACTTTATAAAAGTTAGTTTTTGTCTCCTTCCTCCTCTCTACACTTTGTGTATCAGTAACCATAAATCTAATCCTCATGACTTACAGTGGGACAGAAAAGTGTTCTGAAGTCTTGGCAGAGTCTCCTAATGGCTGTAGCGTGAGATCATTTTTGGTCCATTACCTTTCCATGAAACCAAATGACCTTATTGCTAAAATGCTTTCGGCAGTTTCAGAGATGAAAAGACTCAAAAAATGACTTATCTACCTATTAATCATTAGAAAAATCAATTTGCAGCTAAAGTGCACACTGCTGAAATCATGACCATAATGGAACTAAGTAGTTAATGTTTTAAGCATTCATGAAGGACATCAACTACATGCCAAATTATTTTGGCCGTCCTCACTAATTAGTCAGTGTAGACAGCATAGTCTATTTTGTTATGTACTGTATGTTTTATGTTAAATTTGATAATTTATACTACAAAAAAAGAAAACTAGCTCAAGGTCCACTAGCTGTGCACCACAAAACAGAGATTGGCTGGCTGTCATGTAGATCATGTGGAATGTGCCTGAGTTCTGATCGCCCTGCATACAAATCGTTGTTGAAATAGTAAATGGACTGCACTTCTACAGTGCTTTTCCAGTCACAAAGACCACTTAAAGCGCTTTTACACTACAGGTCATCATTGAAGCATTCACACACACATTCATACATTGGTGGCCAAGGCTGTCCTACAAGGTGCTCCCATCTGAGGCTGAGCTGCCACAGAAGTAAGCTCAATATTTAAATCAAAGATATTCATACTGAATTCACCGGAATGTTCGAATACTTTATGGTTGATTTTTTTGCCTAGTGTTTTTTGCATTATAGATACAATGGTTTGACCTTCATAACGGTAAGTGACCTTCAAACTCAAATGCTAAAAGAGTTAGTTTGTGCAGGCTGCGCCAAGCGACAACCTTCCCCTGATGAGTTAAGCCAATGTGGTTGAAGTGCTTTATTTAAACCTTCTCACTTGATCTATTACAGTCAGAAAACATTCTCATAATGAGTTTATGGTCTCAATTACTTCTTTTTTAATAGCTACAACGTTTGTACTTCATCAAAGTTCATTGTAACATTTTGGTTGCTTAAACTTTTGAATTACAGTTGGCTATTACTAGCTAGCTAGTGCTAGCATTTGTAGCATAAGTCTGCATATGCGCTGGTTGCAAAAAAAAAATCTAAATGCCAAAATGAAGGCTTTAAACCAGATTCCACAAACCAATGTGTGACATCACAGTGATTACTTAAACTATTTTGGGCACCTCAGGGGCAGAGATCTAACCTGCCTTTGCCTTCACTGTGACAGGGTTTGAACCCTTGCGTGACATGTGCATATTCAAGAATACAGTCCAAACACATGCACACTCTCACACACTCTAAATGTAAAGCTTTTTTTTTCAGAAAACTACCTCTCATTGCTATCCTCAGCTAGTTACATCTCACCACAGTAGTTGTGTAACAATGGAACTTTATATTTGACATTAACTCACATATGAGAGATCATTGTGAGTTTTATTTGACACATATGAGTACTGTCTATCAAAGTTTCAGAGATCTCCCATGAACAACCACTGAGTAAGTGAAAAGGTGTTACTACCATCCCTGCTCCCCTAAGAGTAAAACATGAAAGACTTTCATTAGTGCGGAACGCAAAACCAACACTTCTATAGCAGTCTATCAGTCACATACTCTCCTGGAGGCTTTTGGAAGTGGGTAAAATGGTTTTCTCAGACAGTTAACGTTTTCCAGACTGTCTTTCTGAGATTCTCATTATCTTTGACAGCTGCAATTCTTGGCTGCTGGACAAATGATTCAGTCCTTTCTACAGTGGACATTGTGAGACACGTTGGATCCTTTTTCACTCAATTTATTTCCTTTGTGGCACCAAAACATGTTATACAAGCCTTCAGAAGCTGTTGTAAATTGAGCTAGACTTCCTTACACATTAAGGGATGATTCATTTTAAAAGACACTATAAACAGACTTGTTGAAACGAAGCTACATGAGCAACAAGGCTACAATTAACATATAATGCGACATCTTTCTAGAAGACACTCTTTCCATCCAAAAATAAAAACTGATGTGTTTAACATTATTATTTAGTCCTCAAATATAGGTTCTCATTTTCAGGTCAAAACAGTATTTTTTGAATGCCTTTATAAGCCCATCACAGTAGTTAGTGCTGCTAGGAAATATAGTATGTATTTAATTCTGCTGTCAAAGTACGAGCAGGTTCTGAAGGCTGCCTGGTTCCTGGATGTCAGTTTCTTTTGTCATGGCTGAATTGTATTTCTGTGTATTTCTGTTTCTATTTCTCTCTGGACCACAATACACATATGATACATATTTAAAAGCAAAAGAGAATCCCTGCAAGCACTTTCTGCATTAGGCTGCGTTTCATTATATTGTGATATCTTGAATTGTCATCTGGCACCTTCATATGTGTTTTTCTTTTCCTATGTAAAGACATTTCCACCATAACTTGATACGGTCAGTGCATAACAATTACCCTGTCCCAATCAGTGGAAAGTTATCTGTGCCCTATAATCAATCAGTTTATCTCTTACCTGTACCAATTCTTGACTGAAAGTGAATATACACTGGTATTGTTTAAACACTGTTTATCAGTCAGTACATTAAACGGAGCTGCTTGGCCCCCATGAAATGGAATGTTGCCATGTGTAACCCCTGGTTACCAGAGCCCCGTAACTGCAAAGTAGGTGATAAATATAAGAAATTACATTTCCTGTGAACAGAGCAAAAGTAGGATAATTAAGAAAATGTGAGTGTTATGTAAATATATTAAGATTACGGTGGATATGGGCCTGGAAATAGTTAATAGTGTTCCTATTATATTTCACTTTATTGACGTTAGTTGATGAGATTGTGTCAAGACACAGCACGTCATCTTTCTCACCAGTGCAGTGACCGAGACAGATGTGTGGTAAAGCAGGGAACACAGTAGATACGTGTAAATAAAAATATGTGTGCCTGCTAATGGTGATTTACCATAGCTTTCTAAAGTCCAACTTTAAGTGTAAGGGAAATTATCTTCCCAAACCAGACTCACCAACCTCGAAAAAGACCCGTGGTTGTGACAATCGTGCTGCTATTTGCCGAAGCAAAAGTCTTGGCCAGGTCTTTTGTTTGCTGTCTTCTGTCAATTGTGTGAGCCTGCAAGACCCCTGGAGTCTTCAGCCCAGCTCGCTTCTGTTGGAGAGAAGCGTGGTTGGTCCAGGAGTGGCGAGCCAAACCTATGAGCCAGAGCAGAAGAAAGAGACAGATGCTTGAATTACAGATGTTCAACAAAGAGTGAGAGGACAATCACATTCTATTTCCCCACACGTCAGAGTAAAGGAGGTCGACTAAGTGAGAGGACACTTTTGCATTGCACTTAAATGGCCAATGGATGCAATACAGTCTTTGTTGAACTGATTCCATGGATGGTCTTACACAGTATCTTATTGAAATGAAACTGACACTACACCGTTTTATTTAATTGTTTTTTTGAATACATGTTTATTTAAAGCGTTGTATGGGTTGTTTGAAAGAGAGGTATTTTTATTTTATTTTATTGATTTATCACTTTCTTGGGGTTGGCCATCAAATTCAATTAAAGGAACTTTATTACTATTATTGAGTTAAGAAAAAAAAGGAATCTCCTGTTGAATTTGAGGCGCTATAAAATAGGATTTGTAAAACCATTGTAAGACAAAATACAAATTAATAAATAAAAAACAATTAATAAAAATGTATAAATGACTTTATATATGATAAATAAGAAAAAACAGTGAACTAAAGTAGCATATTATAAAAACCAACAGCACAAATGAAATTGTAGTTTATCAGGGATTTAACCTAAAAGGAAGGACAGACAAGTGACAGTTACAAGTTGTTTTCTTTTGTTTGTTATGGTACATGTGATGGAATAGGCCATTATTGTTATATTTGTTCTATTGTGAAAGCTGTTTCAAGGCAAAACCCAATACACTTGAAAAAAAAAAAGAATTTAATAATAAATGTTAAATGTTTTATCTTACCTTGTCAGATGTAGCTGCTGAGTCTGTTCTTGTATCAGCTGTGCTGTCTGGTACTCATTTCTCCTTACACATGTGACAACATATATGAAATCAATTTTAAACTACTTTTTTTCCTGATGATGCAATCTGTGTCACCTAAAGATTTGTTTGTGAACAAACAAGCTGGAACATGTCTGACATCTGTGGAATGATGCAAAAAAAATGAGAGCAAAAATTTTTTTTTTAAGTTATGTAATGTACTTTAAGACACGTTCTTCTGCTGCTGGTGCATTTATATTATACACAATTTAGATTTCATTAAAAGGCCCCCTCTTGCACTGTCAAGACTGACAGAAGAAGTATTAATACACAATTGTGGATGAATATTAAAAGGCGAGTCATTCTTAACAAATCAAATAAATCAGTATCTTTTACCTGAGTTTGCTATATATTAATGAATACATTTTAAATAAATGTCCTGAAGATGAACGATCAGCTATAATTCAAACCTGCCTAAGATTATTGAATGTTTTTTGTTCTGACTTCAATGAAGTTACTAAGAGCAAATACGAAATCAGATATTATCCACAGAATAAAGGGAGCCCTCTTAAAAATACTTCACCATTACACACACAAATCACTAAAAACAACACAGAAGAAGAAGAATTTCATGAAGAGAAATTAAAATGAGTTACTTTAAGAATATAAATGATATAATTCAAACTGTGTTGCGAGTACAACAGCCCTTGATATTAGTGCATGGAGCCAAATTATTTCTGATCAGTTTTGTATAAAACATTTGTTATGCTTAAATATTGTCTTTCTTTGTGTGGCCGAGTGACCAGACTGTAATTCTAAAAGGTGTCATAAATGTTTTCACTATGAACACATATTTGAGTTACTATCTCCAAACAGTGAGTTTCTGAATATGAAAATTAAGATTAAGATAAAGTTTTTGTGGCACACACACACTGAAACAGCGAGCAGTGAATTTAACACACCAGTGAACACAGCATGCCTTGGAGCAGTGAGCAGCACAGTTTGTGCGTCCAGGGAGCGTGTGGGCTTAGGTGCCTTGCTCAAGGGCACTTCAGATTCCTTACCTCCAGGCCATGGGCTGTCCTCTGGGCATCCCTTGGTCATTTCCACAGATATTGGCTGTAGAGTAAGTAAAGAGAATGGATTACAAGATGGTAGATAAAACCACAGGCTGTAGTCTTCTGGTCTTCAGCTTGGGGAAACAGTGGTTCTGTTGAAAAATATCAATTGGGCACTAGCAGCAAAGAAGCTGGAGCAGAAGTTAGTGACAAAATATTTTTTGGCAGCATCTCCATAGCAGGCCTCAATAACCATGACAACCATATTCTATATTGCTCCAGCTTCACAGAGGTAATCATAGTCAGTGTCCATTTACATTTGCATCATCGATATTTATGATTTCCATGAGAAAACCCAAACTTCTGTCAAACACAGAGTGTATTTGGGCGATGTAGTCTTATCACAGGGCTCCAACTGACTCAAACACACTAGTAATGTTGTCCTGGGAGAACACGTTCTCTGTGACCCCCACCGCTGGGTTTAAGATGGTGCCATGCCATTGTTCCAACCTCTCATTGGTTTGGTGACCCAATAGTCCAATGAAGGGATCTTTCTCTAACCCTTACAATGTGGTTCATGTGCCCAAACCTAATAATTCATTAACCAGTGTCGTCACACCATAAAAAGATAATCCGTCACTCGACTACTACAGTCTGTATCTTCAGACTATTGGGAAGTCGGACCATATACACTATCTATGTGCAACCCGATCTCACAAAATTTGTGAAATGACGATTTCTTGACACAGAGTTCAAGTCAATCATTGCTACTGTCCAGTACGTTAAAGGATCCCCATTGACTTCACATTGGCATTGTTTCCGTGCTGGTGGCACGTCATTTTTACAAATTAGGTGCCACCAGGAAGAAATTTGGTTTTAAGAAGTCTTTATACATAATTTTGTGCGATCAGGCAGCTATGTTTCATATGCATCATCCAAGTCCCTCTTAAGTGTAAAATTACCATGATGCTAAGCATACTGCAAAAAGTTTCAAACCCATTGAAACCAAATGTGTGGAGTAGTCAAACTTCCTGCACTCTGGATATTAAAATAAAATGAATGTATTTCAGGACAAGATGTGTCGGTTTCAGAAACACTTGTCATGAGTTTCCTCTTGAATTGCTCGAAAAGAGAGTGCTTGTAGTTGGACAGTTCAGTTTGACATCAGAGCAAGCCCACATTCTCCAAAGCAGCGGCCAGAACAAATCCAACAAAAAGAAATGCTGTGGGAGACTAAAGTAATGAAGTGGCCACTCAATCATGAGCACACATGCAGTTTGCTCAGAGTGCTCCCCTGAGCTCTCTGTTAAAATCTGGTTACACATAACTACTTGACTTTTGATTTCTTTTAGGTTACTTAAAATGAGATCGGACTGTGAGATCGTTGGGGCCCCTCAAGTGATAATTGCTTCACACTCAAAGGACAGTCTGACAAGATGTGTTATTTTATTTAAGATGTGTTGTGGGCATACCAGGCGGCCCGGGTTCGACTCTGACTCAGAGCCCTTCCCGGCATGTCTTCCACTCTGTCCCCTCCTTTCTCTCCTATCTCTACTACTATCAATAAAACAATAAAATGGCCAAAAAAATCTATTTAAAAGAGGGGTGAAATTACTTGAAAAAGAATCTTGCAGAGATTTGTTCATGATAATATGTAACATTAAACTGCTGTAGTGGAGACTGAGAATGAGCTCACAGTTGCCTTAAATATTGTAGCTGTGTGTGTGTGTGTGTGTGTGTGTGTGTGTGGGGCTGTGTGTGTGGCTGTTCCATTTGTGTGTTATACCAGTGATAGGAAGGACTCTGGCCTTGCCTCTGGAGGACCCGACTCTGAGGGAAGGATCCTACCAAGAAAGGATCCTTGACTTTGGGGTACAGCAGCTAGCTGTCATTCTAATGGTGAAAATAACACTCTAAAAGCTTCCAGGCAAAGGTAGGAGTCCTAACAGTAGTAGTGAAGAATCCACAGGTAAAAAGTTACAGACAGGCAAGCTCAGGTACAAATGAGGGTTTAGAGGGCTGGAAAAGAAAAGCACAGGGCAACAGTGCAACCTTGACAATCCAGCAACTGACTGGGGAAAATGGGCTGGTATAGATACTGACAGCGTGGTTGAGACTGAGAAACAGAAGAAGGAAAATGTTGGAGTCAGGTGACTTGAACAGATGGGAAAGTCTGACAGAATCTGGTGGACAAGGTAAGGAAGGCCAAATGTTGATTGGCTGCTTTGTTAACAGACTTAACTTTTTACAAAGTAGACCCTCATATAATGAAACCCCCCATATGAAACGATGAAAAGGACTATGACTTGCTTCCATTTATTTATGTACAGCTAAGATGTAATTCATAAAAGACTGTCCACCTGCATTTTTTTCCTGCTACCATATGTCAAAACTTGTGTGAAAAAGGTCTAAAAGGTGAAGCCTGTCAGTCAATAACTGGTCACTTCAACGTGATAAAAGTCATGATTTATTGATCAGTTCTGAATAAAATCCCAAAGGCACTGGATAACACGAGTGAAGGGAAATACTATGCTGCTATCTTTAATTCCTGTTTGAACACAAAATCTTGCAGACTGATTATTAGGCTAATGATGATTTCATTTTGTATAATTGTCATTTTTCAGTCAGCTGCCTTCAAGGCTGATTGTAGAAACTAGTGCCTTGCAGGCTGGTTGTAAGGCTAATGATGATTTCATTTAGCATATATTTCCATTGTTGCCTTAGCTGCTGACTGAATAATGACAATCATACAAAATGAAATCATCATTAGCATTATAGCCAGTGCATAAAACATCCATTTTTTGATTGGTCTTATGTGTTATTCTAATTTTCTGAGGCACTGAAATTCATTATCTGTAAGCCATAATCATCAAAACTACAATAAATAAAAGCTTGAAATATGTCACTCTATGTTTATGGAATCTATATAAAATAGCAGTTTCGCAACAGTTTTCAACTTTTACACGATATTCAATTTTTTTGAGAGGTACCTGTAGCTTATTGAGTGGCTCACTCCACTAACCGATTTGTATTCAAACGAGTCACACTCGCTCTAATGCATGCTGTGAGCTGATTGGTTGTGCTGTAGCTCGCAATCTGATTGGTTGTTGTTGAGGGTGGCGCCAGAGCCCTTTTAGAGTGGCACATCAGGCATGAAATAGAGCTACCTATCTGGTGTTGCCGGATGTGGCACTGATGTTTTTTTGTTAGGCCTTGTTAGGACTACCCATGTCAGTGTGACATTAAGCACAAGCAGCCCTACAGATGCTGCCCTCTGCAATATTTCAATAACAACTGGCCTGTACTTTGCTCCATTAGTAGAATTGCCACTATAATGATATACCACAACTTGCTTCCACAATGTTGTGGTTCCAGCCAACATGAACACACAAGCATGTGTTGCTACACCTGTGTGACCTGGTAGTGTAACATCACCACAGATTTTGCCAGAAAGCACATGCAACTCCACACTTGGTGTTATTGCCATTTCATCCAAGGTCAGCACACACTCCCTTTCAAACTCAGACAATCCATCCACCTTCAGTTTGAGAAAATCAAAGACCTCAGTCAACACACCAGGCTCAAATTGAACACACTGCATTCTTCTTTGTAGGGTTCTTATTCCTGGCAGAGGAATCTGCATTGCCTGCAGGATTTTGTAACTAGTTGTATCACTAGCAAAGCAGATTTTTAGTGCCTTCTCAATTGTGTTGTTACTCCATTTCATTCCTTTTGTGGTAAGTCTGCCTAATGCATTAATTTGGTCTTTGAAAAAAGTTTAATTAAATTTTTTCTCCTTAATTTTTATTGCTTTCTTGAGAACTGAATTTACCTTTCTTAATTTTCTTAATGTTGCCTTTGTTTTTGTGGAGATTTTTTTCTTGTCTCTTTAATTTTTTCAATAGATTCAATTCCCTGGCTGCTGGCTCACTGGTGTGATGACTGGCTATTTGCTCACTGGTTTGCTGACTGACTGCTGGCTCATTGGGTGGGGTCAGCTCTCCCTGTCTCTCTCCTTAATAGCCACATCTTCTCTTTCTTCACTCTTACTTTCCCTTCTTGTTTCCTCATCTTCTCTTCCCTCAATCTCTGAAACTGACGTAAGTAGAAAACATAGCACTGGTACGTTTTTGAATATAGGAAATAATATTATGCCATTGCAAAGTAAGTATTACACTAATTATTGAGAGGTAATACTTATTGTACCAGTATCACCTTTGAGACTATAGCTGTGATCAGTTGGTGCATCTTCATAAAGAGGCCCTCGTCTTTTTTGCCACAGTGCGATGCACAAAGATGGTGGGAATAGCATCTGCCCTCAGCCTGCCCTTTATGGTCATGACAAACTGGTCTGCCTCAAAATGTGCCTGCAAAGTGAGATCCGTTTACTTCCCACACAACAACAACAACTCAGTTTTGTCTACCAAAATACATACCCTCGAGGGTCTGAATGCATAGTAGTTGGGGAAATCTGATACTAAGCATCACTATGTTAAACATCAGCAGAAAAAGCTGTTGATAATCACAACTAACAAAGTTCCATTATTTCAGTTGGGGAACAAAGACCACGTCTCATCCCCCAAGGTGTATGTATAAGTGTGTCTAACCCTTTTTCCTTTCTCCTTCTCCCTGTATCACGTTTTAAGCACAAGAATCAAGAAGGTTTCAAGAAGGTTACACAAGAACTGGTTACAGTCTAGTCCTGAGGCACAAAGTAAGTAACTAATCATAGGTATGTACGTAAATTAAACCAATCAGAGTGGGATCTCTTGTGTGCTTATTACACTTGTGTGTAAGAAGCAGACTGTATGCCTGTTGTGAACCAGCACATATAGGTGCATCTTACTATCTGATTATGCGCCATTGACTTTAGAACATGTTTTTTTTATTAAGGCTACTGCTGCCATTGGCTCTGTGAGGCTCTGTTAAGGTACTGCAGTGATATGAGCTGAATGCTAAAGATGCTAACATACTCACAATGACAATGCTCACAACAAGCATGTGATATATGCTAACTATTTTAGTTTAACATGTTAGCATGGTAACATTTGCTACTCAGCTTAAAATGATCAATTCAGCCTGATTATTACACAACAGGAAAAGTCAGGAGATCTTGTAAGTCATCAGGCTTCATCCTAACAACATGAAGCTACCCAACCTGGACCAAAGTGGTGAATGGACCAATACAGAGACAAACAGACCATTTTAGCATCTTTTAGCTCATTGTTTTGGTTCAACACCCCACAACACCAATGTGTTTGGTTCACTCCAACAGCAGCAGACATCTATTTTTAATGAAAAGGCTTTGCTTAACACTACCTGCTCAGTATTATACAGCTGACAGACACAGTTAGAAACTAGCTGGTGAACATAGTGAGGCATTTAGCAGCTCCAGCAGCCACACTCTCAAGAGTTATTGGAGACCAAACTACAGCTAGAGGGAGAGTAAAGACTGGACTTTTATTCATTAGATGGACACGAGCACAACTCCAAAGGAATTCTACTGTTGCTCTGTGTCTGTTGCAATGACACCACAATATACAAACAGGTGACAAGTAAAAGCTAAAACCTAAATGAATCAGTAGAAAAACTAATGCATTATGCATGATTAAGGGGTTTTATGAGGTACACGTTGCAGTTTTTCCATGAAAGCAGAAACATCCCTCCATCCATTCCATCATCATAAAAACACCAAATGAGGGAATAACGTTTGATTAGGCTGATTAGGAAAGGAGGAACAGGTGTATAGCGGGACAGGGATGTCAGGCGACAAGGCCTGGCAATTAAGTTTGAGGGTGTTTTGTGAATGGTGGAAGATGGCAGGTGAGCGGAGAGTATTTTGCCTGAGGGAAATGAGCGAGGGCTGGAGTTGAGGACAGAGAGCCATGCCAGGCAAAACAACAAACTGTCACACTCCTTTCATGCCTTCATGTTATCAGACTGAATCAGATAAACTGGGCCTGCATTACGTGTGGAATGAAGCAAGACACCATAGTTGCAACAACATGCCATTCTCAGGATGGTTTTCATGTGATGGAAAAAATAAAAAGACAATGAAATGACAGAATAAAGAAGAGTTGAAAAACTAATTCCAAACAAATGCCATAGTTTTCTTTTTATTCACCCATTTCAAACCTAAAAATTCAACCCAGCAAAGCATCAGATATTGTTTGCATTGTATTCACGCCGCAAACAAAAATCTTTTTCATCAGGATCTGGAAAAATTATGTGACATTACCTTGTCAAACTATCATAATGTAGGATGATGAGTTTTATGGGATGCGAGGAGGATGAACTTGCTGGACCACTCATCAGCTGAAACAAACAAGTTCATTCTTGTAATTTGATTTGGCTGTTTACAGTGAGGCATATTGGCTGTTTAGCATGCACTCTCAGAAATAATGTGCTGAATTTGAACCTTTAGGGATACAATGGGTCGTCACTGGGACAGTACCCTCTAAGGTACAGGTTATGTACTGTTGACATTGGCTCTCGTGGCCCTCAAAAAGGTGTCAAGCGGAAGAGAAGAATGGAATTTGTTGTCGTTCAACTGGTTTAACTGATGGGTGTGAGGAAAAATGTTCTTCATGATTACTGTGACTGTGCAAAACCAACTGTCATTAGGTGTGGTTGTCAGGCAACTATTGACAGTTCCAACTGGGTTTCTCTCTAAGGTAAATTAATTTCATTTGAAGTATATTAAGAATACTTTTCTATGTATTTGCTGAGGACATTATAGAGTTTATTAGTAATTTGTGTGTTTTTAGAATGAAGGAATACATGGTTAGACTTAAACAGTTCATCTCTACTGAGATGGAACAGATTTCTTGACATTGTAATGCAGTGATTTTACTATTGGTTTAGTTGGTTGTTGTCTGTCATGATTTTTGATGCACCATTATAATATTGAATAATGCTATGGTCAGAGACGACATAAAAGTACCTAAAAAAGTTCCATGTACATCACAAATAATTGATCAATTGTATACAACTATAATAATATATTCTAAACAAAATGACATTATTGCATTGCAGTAGCCTAAATGTAGAAGCTCAGCTTCCACATCACAGATTTAAAGGGTCAGTCAGAATATTTAAGTGTGTGCATATATGCAGTGTAAAGTACAATACACAAGTCATAGAAGAGCCCATAACAACCTAAAAACATGTATTCTCCCTTGTGTAGCCCTAAATATTGCAGTCCAGGGTAAGATGACATTGAGTCATAGGGTGGTGCATGTCACCCTAGTCTGGCATGACAAGTGACAACTTGTAGAGTTGGATGATCTTTCAGGATTAACAAATCTATGAGCAATAGAAAAGATTTGTGCATTCGTTGATGTTTCATAAGTCAACCAGCAAGACAGCCGACTGGGTTAGTTCAGCTTGAGAAGGGGTCAAAAGATTTGAGAAGCAGGCTAATTACTTTTTTTCCAAGTCACACTTCCTCTAATTAACATTTTCTTCATTTTCAAACAGACACGGGACCAAATGGAATGGACTAAAGATGTGGATACAGTATGTTTGAGAGGGGATTGCTCAGGGTTACTTGAAGTTCACCATCTGAGTAATTGACTATCATCATGCAACTGATCCTGAAACTGGACAATACTCCAAAGGATTGACTTAGTTGATGCTGAGAAGTATCTACTAAATCTATGCAACAGTTTCTGTGGCAACACAAGTGAAGGGGCCGTGATGGTACAAAGTTGTATTATGATTGAATTAAAAAAGCACAGGAGTCTTAGTACCAGTACCAGTCTGCTGAAATGGATTAATTGTACAAGGGATATGACTCAACATCCCAGGTAAGATAACATTTGTTTTTGGTATACAGTTTGTTTTAAGATGTTTTCTGTTTTTTCCTAAAATTCAATTAGGGACACTGCTTTCAGGGATTTACCATTCATTGCAAATGATTATACAGTTAGAAGACCTGAGTAGCGCTGAGGATTCTGTTGTTTGACATTACCACACCTTACACATAGTGGTTCTTATTCAGAGTTAACTGTAAACTTTAGCTGGAATGGACAGCATATACATGCCAGATGGTACACTTGTACGATACTGTCTATAGAGTCTAGTGAAAACAGTGATTCTAAATGGACTTCAGTTACTTAAGTCGATAAGCCTAATGTTTAACTTGTGTATTTTATATCACATTGTCAAAAAAGTGTAAGCTAAACTGAATCAGTTTTGATTTGGTGATATAATGCCAGGCTGGGCTTGGTCACGTTGAATAGCTGAAACGACGTTGCATTGCGTGAGTAGTGACGTAACACGTTGGTTGGCAAAAAAAAAAGGAAAACCCCGGATATCTGAAAGATCTGTTGTGAGAGCACTGAGAGCTCATACTTTACATCAAATTTTTATTTTTGTGATCGTATTACAATTAAAATGGTAAGGTTATCATGTTATCTAATTGTTTTGAATGCTTGTCCATACCTATGCTTACTGACACGATAGCAGTGATTCACTGTGTTATTTATTTTGTCGGCAAACGAGCTAGCCCGCTAGCTTAACATTAAGTGTTGAGCAGTTAGTGCCATTTGAATCTATTCTTTTGTTGAACACTTAATAAAATAACTTGCTTATCTAGTTTGGATACTTACAGTTAGGGCAGTGTCTTTCTTGTTTGGCTACAATGAAGGCAGTGTCTATTATTCGCTTTGAATGATTGTCGATGGGGAATGTTTTCCTGTAATGGCGGACAAACGACCAAGAGTGATTGTAAAATGGTGGATTAAGTTAATCGAGAACATCACTCACACGTTAAAATTAGAAGCATGGCGTAGAAGGCATAGAAGTCAGCATGGCAGAGTCCGTTTTCTACTAATGTTCTGTAACATTTTAAACCTTTGGTTTTCTAATTAGACCTTTTTGTTCCATTGTAGTTATTGTGCCATTAGGCCCATTACTGAGTCAGCCAGAGTTTAACAGGCTAAAAGTTAAAGTCAAACTTATAATTCTAATGTAACACATGATTGTCCTGCTATTTCACACTCAGGTTCGAGTCATACAAGAGGGGGAGTTGTCTCTGCCGGTGAGTGTACTTATTTATTTTTCTTGGCCTTCATGTTATACTTCAGCATTTCAGTTTTGTAGTCATACTAAATTCTTTCACACAGGCACACACACACCTAAACACAGACAATATTTAATATTTAACCATGAAATATTGGTTAATTTATATTAGAAGGATAGAAATGTTGACACCTGTGCTCTGTTTATTGTCATTCCCTTTCCAGATCCAGTGTGAAACCGACCCTTTGGGTTTGAATACAATTGTGGTGTGTGGTGATCGATCCTATGAGAGACATTATGTAAGTTCATACACATTAAAATTAGCTTAATTTAAATGTACTCAGTTAATGCCAATGCATTACATTATGAAGAAAAAGGGCATTTACCTTTAGCGCTACAAAATATGTGACATTATGGCAATGGCAGCCAGAAAAGAGACACAATTATGGCAAATTTACAAAAAATAACTGACAATCAATACAAAGTCTTAAGTGTATGGACACTGTGCTCAATTCAACAAGCATTATAAAGCCACATTAATAGCACATCCTGAAAGCAGCCAACACAGAGATGTTTATGATAGTAACACAGTATAATCCCCACATTAGATTTTCATTTGGTTTTCTTAAAACGGAGAAATCTTTTACCCACACTGTATCTATATTTTCTTATCACAAAATATCAGGTCAGGCTGAGTTACATGTTAAATGTTGAAATTCTATCATAAAACATAGTTTCTTTCAGTGAGTTATAGGTTATACTGCAGCATTATGGTTGTTTAATCACACTGCATTGTTTTACTTAACACATATTTGACACTGCAGACTTATTTTTACCATAAAGGAATGGTTATAGTAGCATTAAACAGACATATATACTCCTGTTCTCTAACTATTACTTTTCCCTTCCTAGGACCATCGCTGGACTTACCCCACGAGTTATAATGAAGAGGTTGTTTATGATGATCTTACTTATCCCTTATCTTTTGTAAGTACCTTCGCTTTAAAGGGTAGTTAATTATTTTGGTGTTGTATGAGCTACCTATCGATAGTTATTGTGTCACTTAGTGGATGGCAGTTGCCATGCCCACAGTTTGGAGAAGCGGGCAGGAGTTCCAACATGACAGCTAAGTAATGTGCTGCTTTGGACAGAGGCAGCAGCAAAACACTTAGCCACCAAAAAAAAAAAAAACACAAATCAGCTTAAAGGTTTGCTATATGAAGACAATTTTCATTTTGTTACCTTGCTGTCAAACAGCCCTTTCAGCCAGGAAACTGAAGTCGTTATCTAGGCTGTCTTCAAAGCCCCCAGACTCCTTTAACAAAGTAAAGTCATTTTACCTTCATGTACACGGTAGTTGCTGATCTACTGCTGCCTCAATCACTTAAGATGTTCGTGGATTTCTGTTAGTTTGGTGAATCCGAACGTACCCTTTAAAAGACCAAGGCCACACAATAACACATACAAACTGGTCAAGGCAGCTGGTGGCCTGCAACCTCTAAGTTCTGCAAGGTAAACTGTTTTTTTTTTGTTTTTGTCAAAGGAGACTGGTGGCTTTAAGGAAGGCAGAGATGGATATAGCTGCTATAGTTCCTCTAAAGCTGTGAAATGACTTCAAAAATAGCGTGAATTTAAACTTAGATAGATTATTTTGGTTAAGTACATGTTGCTGCTGCCCCCAATCCAGCAGTGCATTGCTAAGTTTCTGTCAGTTCTCCCGCCTGCTTCTCTAAAATATGCATTGACTGTACCTATTTTTGTCTGTCATGTGTTAAACAATTGTTCAGAATAACGTTTCCCAACCATGTTCCTCATCATCTAATGACCGTGTGATTTATCTTGCTGTCCCCTGTGGATCTCCTGACCCCCAGCTTGAAAACCAGCATCCCAGAGATCATGCATTATCTAGCGGCCACACATTTGGGATGATAAGAAGATTGGAGCAGCCGTGGAGCTCAGGTAAATGGGAACAAACCTGCTATACAGACTCATAATAATCCATAAAATATGTTAATTTAATTTACTGAAATCAGAATTCAACTGTTCTCAGATGAGGCACATCACCGGGAAGAGAACTCCATTTTTCATCCTCGTGGACACAGACTGACCATCACCTGGTAAATACAGTATTAACAGTTCATGCAGTAGTGTAGATATTTTTGCTGTACAACAACACAAAGAAAAAAAGAGCCATATGGTTAATTTTTTCCAACTTTTATCCCATTTAAAAGCCAAACTCAGTGTTATCTAACACAGGTGTGTTTTAAAACAAGTCATGTGCAACAAAGATGGAATTTCTGCACTCTGGCTTTTAGAGACACAACACAAAATGGTTTTGAACAGAAATATGAACATTGAATAGAAACAGGTTGATATATTAGAGTCAAAGGTTATTGCAAAGACAATTCTGTACGTCTCTTTATCACTCTATCAATCTGAAAAGCCTGTTATTAGCCATAAATAATACATCTTTGTCACATTTGTAGGAATAAAATATTCAGTAAATCAGGCTATGAATGATATATTCTTACAAAATATAGAGAGGAATGAACCTGAACAGTTTGGTGTATGTAAGTGCTACTGAAGTGGAGACTTCAACAAGATAATATGGATAAATAGGGTAAATATTTATCTTATAGATATAACCATGAAACTTCCCCATATAATATATATTAATTTCATGTTAAAATATGCAAATGATGCTTTATTTAACTGGTGATGTTGGACAATTCTACAGACTCAAATAAACAACTTAATGTGTATTTTGGATGAATATCTCTAAATTGAATGTTTTAGCTTTTAGAGTCTAAGTTAAACATGTTACAGTTCAAGTTTTATTTTTACTTTATAAAGAGTAAAAAAAAAAAATGGGAGCAAATAAATTGCACATCACTCTATCACAGTCTCCAT
>CAFUXE010000304.1:302060-332042 GCA_903364295.1 Serranus cabrilla | reverse complement strand
AAAAAAAAAAAAAAATGAATACTGCATAACTCTCACCTGCTGCTACCTCCATTTAATAATTTACAGCCTGAATACATCCTGCACTACATATTGGGGGTGTTTTTTTTTTGTTGCACTTCATTTGTATTCATTAATATGCATAGGATGTCAATATATCTTGGTTGTTCATTTATTAATCCAGAATAGACCAGAGGGGGTTAGAGGTAAAGATAAGGACAGTGTATTTCCTATCTGATCATATTTCTATCTGTTTTTTTTTTTAATGAAGACTTTGGGTGGAGCAGTGGAAGGGCACAGTGCAGGCAAATTCACAAGTGGAGCTGTCATGAGTGTGAAAAAGATTTTCAAATGATAATCATTTAAAATGCTCACAGTTTCAAAACTTTTCACCAATATTATATTTTGTCTTGTTCTATGTCATAAACCCCTGCAAGCAGTTTTTGTTCAGGGTTTTTTTTAAGATCCCATACTGTAAAAAGTGAGATTTCCATGTGTTTTTTAAATTTATTATGAAGCAGATCTAGCTGCTATATAAATACGATGGAAGTATCAGCACCCTAAATCTACAGAGAACTGAACACATTTTGTTTTCAGAAATGTTTCCTTAAAAGAAGCTATACTACATACAGGTAGAAAGTGCCAATAAGACCCTGAAACACTGACCAATCAGAGCAGACTGGGCTTAAAGAGACCAGCAAGACAAATGATGAATAGACGTATATTTAGACAGACAGAATGAATGTGATGTACCATAAAATAACAAAAGAATCCTTTTATTTTCCATTACAGTAGTAAACCATTAAAACGCCCTGAAATAAGGTGTTGTAATTATACTACACCTTATTACAACCCTTGTTTGTGCTTAATGGCACGCTCTAGCAGCCATAGTTATTCTGAATGATGGTGAGGCGCAGTAGGAAACACAAAGGTTGCTGTTGGGGTTGAAAGGTGGGTGGATGGGTCAAACAAACCCAGGACTTTCACCCAGGAGAACGCCATCTGTGTCCCATGTGAAAACAAAAGTAAACTGTGCTATTCAAAGTAACACCTCAGATTGTTAACATTGTTCATCTCAAGCAACAATAGCCTGATTTAATTTAGTCTCCATGAGCAATTGTGAAAATGCAGAGAGGGAAATGGCTTGTTGAAACAGAGGAGAGAATGAAAGAGGTGCTGCACTGAAAACAATGCAGAAGTCAATTTCCTTCTATTCTAAAGGAAATGACATTTCCAAACCATGTACATATGACTGATCAGGAGATGATGATGAAGTTTGAATTCTCTTCACTTGCAATATTGGCAAAATGAAGTTCTCACAAATGATGAAAATCATGTTTCCTGTCTCTCTTCCTGTTTGCAGGTGGAGTCAGACGAGTTCAAGGCAACTGAAGGCACTCGCTGCTGTGATGCTCATGCTGATATTTATTTGGATGTTGTTTTTGATGAATGAAAAATATATACAATAATAATATGATATATATATAATATAAAATAGTAATAATTGAATTAGTTCAATAAATTTGAAAATATTTTACTTGTGTGCAGACTTTGTTTTTCCTGCTTTATGTATGTTATATTAACATATGTGTTTTAGGAGAGGTACTAATAAGAAGAGATTGTGAGTGAGAAACCAAAAAAAGTTAGTTAGTTGAAGAGAAATAACTGTTCTACTGTTGTTTTTCTTTGCCGTTGTGGCAAGGAGATGAATTTTTACTGGCAGCAGAGAAAATGTGTAGGCAGACTTTGGCGTGGGAATATATGCTGGTTTGTTTGTCATCTACAGAAATAACATCGCAAGTGAAGCTACGTCCCAGTAGAGCTGGACAATGAATCAGTTTCATGAATTCATTCAATTTATGGTTTGGAATAATAATAAAAAACAACCACTTCTTTTAGCTCCTGTAGTTCATTGCTTTCTTTGTTTCCAACCAAGGTAAAGTCTTCTCAGTAGTCTGCAATCTTTTTGGCTTTATTAATAGTGGAAGTGATACAGAGTGAAAAAGGGACGTTTGCTCACTCAGTTCATACACTTGAGTAACTGTCATTCAGTTACTATTCATGCAGTAGTTCTTTGGTCAAAGATTGGCCAGAAGGTTATGTAAAAGTGGCAATTATTTTTGCAATAAATTGTGGATTTGCTAGTTTTACTGATTGGTGCACATTGTGAAAATTAAAGTTCTATTAATAATCCAACTCCATCCATCTATGTACTCACACATACACATATTTAAGTACATACACATTCAATACATTCCTGTTCACATCATAGATGTATTAAAAAAATTGGAATTCAAACCCAGTGATTGCACGTACTTAGTTCAATGACAATATAATAAAAGAGTTACGGCTTCCAGGTTTAATTCCACATGATGCAGCCCACTAAATATGTGCAGTAGTGTTTCCCCCACGAGCCCCACTCCGAGTTCCTGCTCAGCCAATAGACTTTACAATGTGATTACGCTTTTTTGAGGTCATGGAAATTCTAACAAATATAAAAACTTAGTGGATCAAACAATCATATAGAGTCATAATCTGCCTTGTTTGCAATTTGAGATGCCCTGTCAGCATTTTTACAGATGTATCTTTCATAACAGTGGTTAGTGGGAAAAATACTTTTTGGGCAGCAGGGGATTTCTTGTTGCAACACATTGAGTTGCCACTGGGAAAAACATGTCTGCAAGGTCCATCCAGTGTTATAATACATTTATGGTTTACATTGAGTTTTTCATTTGAAAATACTATCTACACAAATTGATATTACGTAATTTATTACATTATTCCAAACTACCTACAGACACATGGAGACAGACTACCACAAACTCTCTCATTCACTCCTAGGGTCACCAATTAAACCTCAGCTGCATGTTTTTGGTCTATGGAAGGATGCCAGGGGACGTGGAGAGAACCCACGCTGACACAGGGAGAACATGCAAACTCCACACAGAAGAGCTGCAAACCAGACATGAACCACAACTCTCTTGCTGTCAGGCACAGTCGCTAACCATATAGCCCTATAGTTTAACTGTTAGGTAACGCCGTTACTGGAGCAATCTGATGAAAATTTGGCATTTTCAAGGTGGATATAAGCACTACTTCAAATCCATTTAACTTATTTTTAAATTAATGCAAATAGTTACTTTCCCAGGTAACTAGTTAGTAACTCAGTTACTTTTTGGAACAAGTAGTGAGTAACTATAACTAATTACTTTTTTAAAGTAACGTTCCCAACACTGAGTTTAACTGAACAATATTATGTCTCCAATGCTTACTTTGCTTTTACTTGTGTGATTTTGTGTCATTTGTGTGCACTAGATAAAAAATCAGGGAACATCATCCTGTTATTTCAGTTTGATACTATGAAATATTAGGAGGGAGGGCGTTGCAGTCAAAGACACAAGGATGAACCTTGCTTTTTAAAAAGTAAATAACAAGGTTCAGCCCTCGTCTTCAACATTTATTCTATTATTTTATCGTGAATCCCTATCAATTACTCATAAAAGTCTACTCAAAATGATTATAATATTGGTCCTGGTTCATTATTAAACTTCCAGAAAGGTAAGAAGAAGGTTCAAAGTGGAGCATGTAGGAAGATGTCAGGGCTAACTCTAAAAACAACAGGTCTTTTAAGCTGTGATCTCATGCTGGAGAAAATCACTAGTGGCTGTCTTTGTTCTGGACAACATATCATTTGTGGAGTCCTGGAGTAATAATTACAAATCATTAGAGCTCCCCTGATGACACTGATCTTGTCCTCTCAGGACAGGATCCGTGTCATCAGGAGGAGAGTGGATGCTGCCAGGTGAGTGTCTGGACTTAACACTGAAAGAGTTGAAAGAGGCAGCATGACAAAGGCTCCCAACAGACTGCTGGACTCTTCCCTGAAGGTAGAGTGGCTCTGAGCTGTGTTCAGTGTGTGTGTTTTTATAAAAAGCATGATTATGCTTTTGAGCTACATGGTACTCCAACTCTGCAATACACAAAGGAAAAGCTTTTCACAAGTTGAATAAGTTAAATTAATGGTGGTGGAACAGGAACATCGTGATTGAATTAAAGCTGTTAATTAGAGCTGTCAATCTTCTTTTATAATCCCAACCCAAGTTTATTCATTAACATTGTAAGCTTGTCTATACACTGTATGCATTTAAGGAGCCCAATCAGCATGTGGTTGTTATATGTAAATATTGTTGTGGCTAATGTGCTGGCCTTGTTTAATTCATACTAGCTTAATTGAGAGTGCTGCTGGCCAAACTATTTAACCCAGCCGCTATACAGGTGGCAGGTGGGGGCTGGAAGAAAGCAACAGGGTGGAAGTTATTCAGGAGCAGCTGATCAGAGTGGAGAGTCACCACTGCAGCAGGTCCTTCACTAAGAAGGCTATTTATTAGTAGCTAGTTAAGGTTAATGCCTGCTACTGTGCCACTGTGTCAGATAAAATCATGCAGGTCCCCCAGAACAGTGTCAGCCCAGTATCCAGCCCTGTGGACGGACCCAGATCAGCTTTGTTACCATCTCTGAACCGGAACCAGAACTAGGCAGAGCAGTCTGGCATTCAGGTGCTTATGGAAACAACAACTTCTGACCACAGGTACTGCCAAACTCAACAAAGTAAAGTTCTTTGTATCTGCTTTAATGTATGTGTGTACAACTATTTGGGATAAATAATGGCAATATCAGCATCATGGCTCAGAAGAACATCCGGCGCAGCGGAAGGACCCTGCAGCCATACATGCTAACCTTTCCCCCTCTGAAGCTTTCCTACCATACTGCTCTCTTGATTCCTATGCATGAGGCCTACTTGGGATAGTAGCCATAATGAAGCCTGCATTAGGATTTTGACTAGTGAACACGCCATTTACAATAGCACTAAGTTAGCCTCAGAGACCACGACACAAGGTCAGTCTGGAGCAACAGGAGCCACACCCAGCAACGTGCTGTGCTCACCAAGGAAGAAACTCTACAACCTTTTCCTGCTTTCCTCCACCAAAGGATTCCTGCTTTCCTTTTCTCTTCATATTCTGGACATGGCATTAACATAGAAACTAGCACAAGCCTGAGCACAAGATTTGAACAGTAATCACTGATTTAGTTTAATGTGTGTTATTACCTCCTAGCCTGGGTGCAGCCGAACTGTAGCCCCGCCTACAACATTTTTCTGCGGGCAGTTCGGTCTGGCACTTTGTTTTTGGCGGCCTATTTTACTTTTAGTCTAGTCTTTGTTTCAAACTGTCATTTTAGTTTTTATTAGTTTTAGTCATTTTCATACTCCTTTTAGTCTAGTCAAGTTTTAGTCGATGAAAAGTCTGAGCATTTTAGTCTTATTTTAGTCAGAATTGTCCATGACTATTTTTGTCTAGTTTTAGTCGACGAAAACTGATGACATTTTAGTCTAGTTTTAGTCAAAGATTGTATTTTGCCAAACCCATTTTACAATTCAAACAAGGTTATCTTATTATTATATTATTGTTACCTTATAGACTCAAGACTAAATCCATTCCAGACACAGAAGTCGATCTGATTTGAATTTACAATGTGAACATATTTATTTTTCCAACCAAATATGCTAGAAGAACACACACATAAATTTAAATAAAATAATAAATCAAATAGCATCACATGACAGTGGCAGAAAAAAAAATATTACATTCAAGTTTAACATAAATGGAAAAAAAGTGCTTGAAAAAAGTGAAAATAAAATGTGTGTGTCTGACTTGTATTCCTTGTTGTTGTACATCCTTGTGGCAAAGAAATCCTGAGCACTAGTTGGCTTGTCCATCTTCTGGGGCGGGACTTGCTTCACTGATGCTCTTTCTGGAATCTAGCACAGGAATAGATATAAATGTCAGGACAGATGCAGCCTCTGGAAAATCTAACTGTTGTAAATATTAAGCAGCATTAATCCTTGCTATGAATTTTATCTTAGTAAATAAACCTCTTGAGTGAGTGACTCAAATGTCCGTAAAAGGAAAATAAAATCTAGGCTACATAATCAAAACAGAAGTAGTCTAGTAGTAGTATCGGGAGGCATGTTAATGCAAATATATTTTGTTTACATGTATGTATGGGTCTAGAATAGGGTATTCACAGTCATGTTGTTAATTCCAAATTCAGTTCAGTGTGATTGCTATGTGAATGACAAAACTAGCTAAAGTATTTGGACACAAGGGATGCTTACTTATATGGAGTCAGTCAGTCAGTCAGTCAGGTAGGACCGAAGAACCCACTTTACACTCTTTCTCTAACAAACAAATAGGCCTACACACCCACTAGTCACACGCGTTAATCCACTTTGCACTCTCTCACAAAAAAAAAACAACACACACGCTAGCAACACACGTTGTCTCAGTTGTTTTCAGTTCCAGTGGCTAACGTCTAAAACTGGCATTAAAATGTGACACATTAACCACAGCCTCATGAGTGGGCATGAACTTTTAAAAAAAAATAGAAAGTAATATTACGTTAATGTCTTGACTTACCTCAATTTCATTAAGAAATGCCTTGAGCTGTCTCTTAAGTTTCGTGGTGTTTTTTCCTGTTATTCTGTGGCCGCATTTCTCCCCGTGTTTTTCGACAAGACATTCGGTTTTCTTTTCCACGTCTATATAACGAAAGTGTGTCCAAATATCGTCTCTTCTTTTTCTCCCAGTCCCAGAAACGATACCCGGCTGGCCGGCCATCGGTCGCTTTCTCTTTTTAACTTTTCTTACGTTAACCAGGGCTCTGCGTTAATCCACCGCAGCTGCATCTTCTGAATCTAAAACCCCGCTACTGGGATTGAGGAAGTGACGTCGCCCAGCGACTAAACGAGAGGAAACAATTTATAATTTGTATGAATTGTTAATAGCAACGTCTTTTAGAACAAGAACTCAAAATTCCTTTACTAAATATTGACATGCTAATTTAGCTTTGCTCCAAGGCACTTCAGTCCTTGCTTCTATCAGCTGTTGAATTTGAACCAAAAACCCTCTAGTTACAAACCCAATTCCTAACCCTTAGGTAACAGACTGCTTAATAAACCTTTAATCCGTGAGATCCACATAAATGATGCCAGGGTATGAGGCACTGTAAACCCCAACAATGTTAATAGACTAACCAACCCACTCAATGTTTCACCAAGCAAAAGATGACCGAGAGGGTGCTGGAGCGACTCCCCGCCATGTGTCCTCATTGGAGATCAATAACATTTATGACCACCTCAACCCAACCTGGCACAACCTAAGAAGAGGAGGCTTAGAGACCTCCGCTAGAACACACAATGCCAACTTATAAGTCAAACACAGGCTGCCAACTCATCGGTACCAAAAAAAAATGTAGGCTGACGCAAAGCTGAACAAGTTATTTTAGGAAGAAGCACAGGATGCATCATCTGATCCCATGTTGTGGTAGCCGGATAATCCTAGAAAATGTCCTTTAATAGCCAAATTAGCTCAAAAATACATGTACATTTGTGCAACAACAACAAGCACAGGGTTAATGTTTGGCACAGCTGGCAGCATTATAACCCCTGCAAGATCCAACTAAACTGAAGCCCCACCAGGTAAACATGTTATTGTTCCTTGCCGACAATCTTCCTGACACTTAAAACCCACATTTGGCAGCGGACATGGCCTGTTGAGGCGTCTGTGGATTTTTTTCATATGAGCACCTGACTTGTTGTTGTTGTTGTTGAGCACTTTACTGTATTTTTAGAAAAGCTATTGTGTGATTTGGCCACAAGAGAGCTCTGCTGGCCACTGGGTTCAGCTGTTTTTAGTGAAAACAATTGACCTTGTTCACTACTTAAGCAGTTTTCACAAATGTTGTACATGCTCTGATGCAGTAAGACAGTGGGTTAGTCTGTTACTATCTGCAACCCCTATATAAATACATTTTATTTAATAAAATTAGTAAGTTATTTTAAACAGGATTCTGTGGAAACAGTCCAGACTTGTGTCCTTTTCGGATTGTGCATTCAATGAAACAGTTTTCTGTAGAACTACTTGCAGATGTGCAGGTATAACTGTTACACTTGCTGCCTTTTCTTTTTTTAGAGGGAGACAAACATGTCAAATTAGCCTTCTCAGCCGCCACAATATACTGAATCAATTGATACAAAAATGTAAAAAAAATTAAATAAATCTTTATTCTTCTTCTGACAGTTTGGATAATGAACATTTGAAGTGCAATACCTGTTGAGTTCCCCTATTAAAATAACACGTAGCATTCCCAGCACCAGCCTACATGAAGATTTGAAGTCTGTACCTGATATTTTAAAGCTGCTGCACACAGCCATCACGCTGTTCACCCAGGTGTGCACTTTGATAACCTGAGCTTGATTCCATAAATTCCTCCAACGCTCTTTTGGCAGCGTAGGAGAACATTTTCTTCTTTCTGTGGGCGGTGAAGATGCAGCCAAGCAAAATCCTCCTTTACCCTTCACACCAGCTACAAATGCTTCACTTTCCCAGTGTCACTTTCTTCTGAATCTGTGGGTGAGAGGTCTGTAGAGCTGAAGATAGTCGATGACCTGTCCCGAACTTTGGGTTTGACTGCTGCTGCTTGTTTCCTTTACTGCCCACGGTATGTTCAAAGTTTTTCTTTTTTAAAACAACATTCGATCAGAATAATATTATACTTTATGGGAGAGTTGCATTTAAAACAGGAAATGTATACATGCTGACTGACTTCCTTTAGGGTCATATCAAGGTCACATTGTCCATCAGGCCTATGATTTCAAATAGAGGCCGTATGGTATCAGCAACCATTAGAGAGTCAGCACACTATTGCCATTCAATTATTCATCAAAAGACCTTCAGGTGTAAGAGTGAAGCTGGAAGAGGCAGGAACAGATGTTGGATCAGAGCACAATGGATACAATGTCAGCAGGTAGACTGAGGTCTGGCAGCGTTAGCTTTTCCTACACACTTCAAACTGAAAGAGCGCGGGTTAACCTTGAGGCGTATGTACAGTACATTAGTTTTTGTCCATGCTTGTATTTCTTTTATTTTATTGATTATACACACATAATGAAAGATCAGACTATGAAGACCACAAAATACCAGATAGGTTTTGTTTAGTTCTAAACTATTTTGTGGAGTTTTAGGCTATTCTGTTGTGTTCTCTCTGGTGAGCTTTTATTGTGAAAGAACAGAAGTAGTGAAGCACCTGCTTTGTGTCAGAAATAGAGCTTTAATTTTTCAGATTTATCTAGAACTACAGAACTAGATTGTAAAAGTGAGGCTTATGGGAAACCAATCTAAACACATATGATGTAATTATCCATTAGCTATTACATTGTGTCATGGCTAATGTCATTACTTAATAAGAAATTAAGCAGAAAACTTGTCTGTAGCCACTTGAGGTGTTATAAAGCAACACTGTATAACCAAAGCAGTTTACTTTTTAGTGATGGTGAGTAACTTTCATAAAGTTTAACATCCACTCATTGTGAATATTGAACAGTGTAAATAAGGCAAACTAAAAGAACAGTTGTGTAATCAAACGATTGATACTGAGGGCAACCACATGGAGGAACAACACTGTGCCTGCAATAATACCTCATGTACATAAATCTGGCCCATTAAAATGCCGAAACGATGATTTTTCCTTCACAGCGTAGACAAACAACCCATAAAAATCTAAATGAAAGATTTAGGCATTTGTTTGAAGGCAAACTTTTAAAAAAAGAAAAGAAAAGCTGAAAGCAATTCTGGCAAGGTTATTATTCTCTTTGAAAGAGAGCCAATCCTGGGGTGGAGTTTTTTTTTTTCATTAATTCTCTCTGTCTTTGATGAGTGGATTGATACTAAAAGTATCAATACTGTGATACCTTGCTTTTAGTGAAGAAGGATTAATTTAAGCTTCATAGCCGATGAAAAGCTTTCCGACTTAACTGTGTCTCACACAATATAAAGATTTGTTTTCATCAAATTACTGCTGAACAGTGACTGTGCCAGCATTGTGACAGCATTACCACCACCTACTTTTTAAGAAGAGATTAGCCATCGCTTGGCCACAGCGTGCAGCCCTCAGCCCCCACAGTGGATTGTGAAAACAGCCCAATGAGAACAAGTACAAGAACATTGTGATATTTGTAGGTGGGTTGTCCACTACAGCTGTAATCCAAAATGAATGTTTAACAATATCCAAGTTAATCAGGAGAAAAAGCATACGGAGCAGTAACAAAAGAGCCACGGAGGAGGAGCAGCCACAATAAGGCCCAAACAGATTCCACTGATTAATTCCTTTCAGAGAGACAGAGAGTGCTGAAGGCAGCATACAGAGTCTGTGGGAGGAAAAACCATAGACTGGAAAAAACCCTGGATGTATTCTCTGGGATGTCACCCATAGGTTTGTGAAGGGCCTTTGTGAAGCACAGTGTGCTCTGGATGTTGCCATTTTGGCAGAACCTGACTCCTGTGAACTCCAGACAAAGAGGTGGAACATGGATGGAGCTGGCAGGCCTAATATGGTTTAAACGCGAGTTATATAAAATATTCTATAAAAGTTCACCTGTACAGTTGTCATAACCTGAAAATTTGCCCACTACAGGTGGACGAAAACAAACAAAATGCCTGTGTCAAGCTAACAATACTGATTTTCACGTCATATACACTGAACAAAAATATAAATGCAACACTTTTGGTTTTGCTCCCATTTTTCAAAGATCTAAACCTTTTTCTATATACTCAAAATAACTGTTTCTCTCAAATATTGTTCACAAATCTGTGATAGTGAGCACTTCTCCTTTGCTGAGATAATCCATCCCACCTCACAGGTGTGGCATATCAAGATGCTGATTAGACAGCATGATTATTGCACAGGTGTGCCTTAGGCTGCCTACAATAAAGGCCACTCTAAAGTGTGCAGTTTTATCACACAGCACAATGCCACAGATGTCGCAAGTTTTGAGGGAGCGTGCAATTGGCATGCTGACTGCAGGAATGACCACCGGAGCTGTTGTCCGTGAATTGAATTAATTGAATTGAATTTTAATTTCTCTACCATAAGCGGTCTCCAAAGGCATTCACCTGGACCTTGTTAGCCCTAAAGAAAACAAAAGGCACAATCCTGCCTGCAGATATGTACAAGTGGGCCCTGGTGCAAGACGCTACCGAGGGCACCGAGATAATATTAGTTGGATGACTTAATGTCAGCTCAGCTAACACCTCAGTGATTGCAGAGGCTTAATTACGTTAAATGCCAGCAAACGGTGTCTGTTACAGTCAGATATAGAGCAACTGCAGTCCAACTTCAAGCAGAACACTTAAATTGTATGCACCAAAAATTTAAAGGCACCTGGGCCAATAAAGAGGAAGCAGGACATAAAACATTGAACTGCTAATATAATATTTAAAACTGTGCTCCCCATGCTTTAAATTGGCTGGAAGTCTTTTCGGCAATGATTGTGAGTGATGAAAGCACAGCTATCCTTCAGTAACATGCAGAAGTACTGATGGGCACTGCTGTAACTTTCTTACCATGTTCTGCAGGCCCTTTTTGTGAGCCAATTCTCATTGATGTGACCAGTTTTTGATGAAAAATTACAGAAATTGCAGAAAAGTTGCACTCGTACATCATTAACATTAAATTCCATAGACAGCAAGCATCTCGGTTTTAATTGGACAGCCTCCACTTGTCTGGCAGTAGCAACATCATATCTGGATGAATCATCACACTTCACGTCTTCTATACCTCAGTAGTTATTTCACCAAATTTTATGCCCATCTTACTCCCTCAGTACACATTTAGTGTGACAAAAATCCCCATCACAACACCCTACTTGCTGTAATTGGCTCTTAAACCAGCTTCTTCCTGTGCTCAAGGAGACCAAATAGTTTAATGATGCGTAGTAAGTATCACCTCTGTAACTGCTGAGATCACCCCGAGAGGAAGCAGAAACATTCAGCAGTCGCTTTCTCTCAGCAGGGGCGACGAGAGGGGGCCGGGTCCCCGTCATAACCACACAGTGTATCTGGCTGCTGAGTTAATAAAGGAGTCAGACTGTTCTCATTCGCAGGTTGTCAAGCACCAACGTTTTGTCGTCTGGCGTCTGGTTCAAATGCGCAAGACACCTAATCTGCGTAAAATAATATGACTCTTTCAACTTCCGCACTTCAGGCTTCAACTTCAGGCTACAAAACTGCTTCTCCAAGGTTAGGGAAAACTTCTTAATCAGGCATAAAAGATCATTTTAAAAGGAGAAAATGACTGCTGGAAGTGACATGTAGCCGTTCTTTTGTGCTTCTATGCTATGGCATTATTTATAATAACTGCAGCCAATACCTCCAAATGTCAACATGGGGATGGATTTGTGTATCATATTCACTCAAAATTTGATTTAAGCGTATGCATGTATTTAAGTTAAGTTGTGTTATTTGTATGCAGATTTGGCTGGTATGAGTGGCACTTGGCACTGCAATCCCATCTGCAGCAATGTATTAGACACTTCGACACTCGACTTGACTGGAAACTGACACCAAGACTAAATAAGACACTTTTCATCACTGAAAATTTGCTAAATTAAGGAACATTCATAAAAGAAGCAGGAAGTGAGCTCTTATATCACAAATAGTTAAAATCCATAAGTCATGCTCTTCAAAATAAGGGCAGGGTAAGGTAAGAATCTGATCATTGACTTGCTGCATGGGCATGGAGATGCATGCAAAACCAAAATGCACCATTATAGCAAAGAACAGGATGACCAGAATCAGGTAATACAGGTTTTGCATTATCTGTGCATATGGTTTACTGACTCCAAAAAGTATATATAGTTAGGTTAATCTTTACTTTGATCTTAAAGTTTGCCTTTAAAAAGAAAGCTGACACTGCCACCTACTGTGAGTGCACTTTGTATGTCTCAACCTCCACCACATGTCCACACATAAGGACATTTAGTTAGAAAATAGTATCATATTTCTCTTGACTTGAAAGCATGCCAGTCATATTTTACTATTATATAATTGATTTTTAATGCTCTAATAGGGATGACAGATAATGACGTGAGGCAGGCAAAAAAAAAAGTAGAGACAAGCAAGGAGAGAAGATAACAGGCGGCTTTCTGTGGCCTGTTTGTCTTCATTGTGTTCGGCTGTTTCCAGGTCTTGTACTGCACATCTCAGCCTCACTCCACCTGTATGACCCAGTAACCCTCACAACAAACAACTTCTCACCTCTACCTGATGGAAATACATGGAGAAGCAAGGGCAGTTGAGACAGGCAGGGAGGAAAGACAAAGAGAGAGGCAAAGAACGACCATGAGTGAGAAACAGAAAAGTAATAACTCAGCTGAAGTCGTGGAGAATTGAAGTCAGTGTAAGTCGTGTAGGTGAACAACTCATTTGAGGATAATTGATTTGCTGTACTGTAAATGCTGTGCTAGCACAGGAACAGTAACATGGTGGTGGGAGAAGAGCAACAACTCGCAGAAGTAAAACATTTCTGTATCCGCTGAAGGCGAAATAAGAACACTTCTCGCCAACTACTTTGTTTTATTCCTTTTTTAAAGGAACAACAAACTTTTGAAACAGTAAAACAGTCTTTTTTTAAGTGCTCTCCATCTGTCCAAATTTATTAAGCAGTAGAACAACAGATACAGGCTGCAGGCACTCAACTCAATAATCAAAGAAACACAGAGTGAGAAAATGTCCAAGAACAAGGGAAAACATGAAAAGAGCCGGCGCAATAAACAAGTGACTGTTGTACCGCCATCAGGGGCATAAAGTTGTTTGAAGTATTTTCATTCTTAGAGGGTTGATGATTATTCTGCCAGTCAAAATAACTGAGATGTACTATAATTAAACCGACGAAGCGCCCAAGCCAAGTCCAGCAGATGTACATGTGGCATTTCAAGACTACAGCCACTTATGCCTAATTTTAATTCCATTCAGATGACTATTTAAAATGGTATTACTGCATCATGGTGTGCTATCGGGCAAGTCAACTAAGAATTAAAGCTGAATTAGCCTATTAACCTCAATAAATGTTGTCATTCATCAAGTTGTCTAACTGGAAATGTTTTAAAGAGCATACTTCCTCAGTTGATTGACAATTTCTTATGGTAAATGGCGAACTGACTAAATAGATAGTAGTCTGGCTGTGCAACAATAATTAATAGCAAGTTGAGCTCAAAGGCCCACTTACATTTTGAAAGCTTGAAAATGCTAAATTGAACTGTATTGTTTTAACTGTACCTCTGTTCCCAAAAGTCAAGAATGAACTTTTTATTCCAACAAATTCAACAAATGATTTGTTTACAGCTACTATGCAGGATTAGTATTATGTAGGTTACTTACATATTGATTTGACAATTATTTAACAAAAGGTTAATCATTTAGGGGAAAATGCCAAAATCTCTGGTAGTTAACATCAGACAACAGATGATATCAAAACACTATTGACGGAGTGGGAATAAGGCTGTGCAAATGACCGCTAGTAGCCTGTCTTTATACATGTGTTGTATTTATACAGAGTGGATGAGTGTGCGCTCAGTTGGTAGAGCGGTCGCCCACTGATCGGAAGGTTGGTGGTTCGATCCCTGACAATGGCAGCCTACATGTCAAAGTATCCTTGGGCAAGATACTGAACCCTAAACTGCTCCTGATGCTGCGTTAAACAGTGTATGAATGAATCCCTGATGGTGGCAGGTGGCACCGTGTAGGATAGCCTCTGCCAATGGTCAAATGGGTGAATGAGCACAGTCTATAGTGTAAAAGCGCTTTGAGTGATGGCAAAGATTAGAAAAGCGCTATAAAAGTGCAGTCCATTTACCATGTCACAACAATCAGTGAAAAGTAAAAGGGAGATATTGTTAAATAACTGGGGGTCATTCAGTCTTTGGGAATGATTCGAGATTTCATTACAACTGTGTTATAACTACTCTTAATCAGCCCGAACAAGAAAGAGTTTAGCACATAACTTAATAGCTAACCACCTCCTGGCTGTCCTCTCATGAAAAGACTAATCACTGCTGTATCGATCTTCTTATTTAACTCTGTTGTTCCCTAAAATGTCAAATTAGAAAAAGAAAAAAAAATAGCACTAATGGATTAGTGGACCTGAAGCAAGAAATTTGGTCTTTGCTCTGTCAAATATGTTGCATGTCAAATAGCAAATTAAGTTTCTGTCACACAACAATAGAAAAGAGAATCAAAATGCATCAATTTGTTTATTTCCTAACAAAATAACTTCATGACTGCACTAAGGGTTCTGAACCTCTGTTTCTGTATCATGTGTCATGACTGTTTTCAGTATTATTTGAGAAGATGAGTTAGAGGCAGCATTAGACATACCCACTCATGTCCCTCATTTAAGATGTCAGCATGTTCTCTGGCCAAAGTAACCCTGTATTTTTTTAGAATAACCAGTTGTACTATTGAATTTCTCTCTGTATCTCTAACTGTACAAAAGTGTACAATAGCCCACTCAACAATACAGTACATTTCGAGAGAAAAACCTACTAATTAGCAATCACATACCAAATTAAACTCAGACATCTACTTACTGTTGCAGTGCCAACAACAGTATCCTGTAATTAACCTTTTATGCATTTATTTCAAAATCAGACTACTTTTAAAAGCCTCCGACAATGTCTGGGTACAGTCTGTCCCTTTATAGAAGTGGACTAACCATTATTCAGGAAATGAATACAGGGAAATCAATGCTTTAGCATATTAAGTCTGGGATAAGAGGGATGTCTACACTCATAAAAACTGGGATTAAAAGTTTAGAAAGTACTGTGTAGCTGCACCGTCGCTGACAGTAAAAAGAAACGGAGTGCAGTGCTGACAGCGCAGGGAGTAAAATTACAATGTTCATTAAGCTGTCTCTAAATCCTCACTCAGCTGGGAGCAACATCTGACATGCTGGTTAATGCTGCTGTACATCACACACACACACACCTGCTCATGTGGATACACACACACATAGAAAGAGAATACACATGCATAAAAAAGTATGGGGAATCGTTTGAGAGGTAACGAAGAGCAAGTAAATATACAATAAAGTACGAAAGCAAAAACACACATGCACATCTTACTATTTATTGCTATCATCATATCTGATACTAAAGTCATCAAATGTTAGTTGTGATGTCAGTGTGGTTTCCACACATAACAAATCACACTCCTTGAACTGACGGCTCTATGCAGCATTTACACAGTTATTACAATTCAACCTCTGGGACACATGAGGTTAAATTATAGGGATCAGGTGATTGCCAAAGTCATTGTCATACATGGTCTGGGAACCATAAATGTCTAGAAAAAATATGTTCCAATCCATAGCAGTAAAAGTGAATCATTCCAAAGACAATTTAAATTAAAGGGAAGGGGATCACTAAAGTCAATCAGAATAATCTTTTTCTAGGAGGGACTTTTGTGCATTTCATGGCAATCCATGCCATAGTTTTCAAGGCAGGCTAATTACAGGCTAGACCATACTGCCCATCTCCAAGCCACATTGTTAGCAAGGCTAAAAATGGTACAGGATGAATCACAGTGGAAGAGGTTCTTACTGTCTCTGGACCTACTTAAAGGCTGGGAATTCAACAATTAATAATTACAATGGCACCTCATCTACCTGCTGCTATTTGATTTTAAGGTGAGAGAGATTCAACATCATCATTTTCAGCTCCTATGCTAGCTGCACCCTATTTAAGCGTGTTTCTCTGCCCTTGCTGCTACATGAAAAGCAGTAGGGCCAAATGATGCGCAGCCAGTCTTAATTTTTGCCCATTTTCTCCTGTCCGTTTAACCTGCCAGTCACTACCTCACTTGTCATTAACTGTTATGGGTCCTACACACACCCATTGCAGTTATACCAAGGCTGTGTTTCATTAGTCATTTAAAATGCACTCATTGACTTCCCCTTGGCATTTGCCCTTTGGGAACTCCCCACCACCATCATGAGTGGCATTCCATTTTTCAGAAAAACTGAAGTTAACTCAGGTAAGATTAACCTGAGTCAACATCGATGGTTACTCCAAAAGTGTATATCACCTATAATGCATAACATTTATGTTAATGGATAGGTGGTAGAAAATGATGTAAAATTTTGGCTATTTCATACATTTATTTATAGTATACACAATCTTACTGTGCTGTAGATTAGAACATTTTCATCTGATTGAAATGTATGGATGACATTGCTTTTTCAGTATAAATTATCCAAATATATCATATAGATCTGTATAGGTAAGGTTATAGGTTCAGTTGACAAGTTAGCAGATTTCTTAGGAAACTCTTATCAAGTTAATATTATACCGAAAAATGTCCTTTGACATTTTTTCCCCTATGTTTTTACTCTTCTCATCAATGCTGGTTTGTTACCCATCTGAAAAGTCGTCATTGGTAACTTTCAAAAATATTTGGCAGGTGATGGGAAAAAATATCTATATCATTATCTGCCAGTAGCTCGTCACAGGACAGTGATTGGACCAAACACTGAAATGATGACATTAAAACATTCATTGAACAAACAGACCAGATGGATTTTCAGGAACTCTTGACCCTGTGATTCTTGTGATATCTCAAGAAAAAAGACGTATCGTTCATGTCACTAGTGTTACTTGTGTGATTCAATAATTTCCAACATTATTTGTAAGAGCATGACTAAGTTTCTGCTTTGCAATAAATAGTTATACTGATCATGATACAGATCACAAACAGAAATGTATCCATCAGAAATCAATGCAGCTGATTACTGAGTGCCAACATTGTGCAGAAGATGCCTCATTAGAATGATTCTGCAGGTATTTCTGATGAGTTGAGAGCAGCATAGCACTTAGCCTACAACTGGTGGTCAATCAATGATAATCTGGGCTGCAAGTGTTAGAGGGCAGGTGTGCTCCATTTAAATTCGCCACTCCTCCCTCACCAACTTCCCCTTGGCTCTCCAAGTAGCCTCTGTGAGACATCTGCTGTTACGTAATACCAAGGGTTGAAGAGAAGTGAATGAGGGGAAGTAGAACTACTAATGAAAGGCAGCACCCCAGTTGCTCTCAGTGTTAAGGAGCACCTGCTACTTATCCCCCAATTACCTTCCTGGTATGTATACCAGCATGTTTCAATCAACTCATTGCCTGGTAATCAACTGAGCTTTCCAAGTCAAAGTATTCAAAGAGTTCTGCCTGCAAAGACTTTTGACCTCGGCTCACCTTTCTGGACTCTCTGCCTGCTTTTATATATACTTTTGTTTAATTTGACTGCTTACCTATAGCTGACCTTTACCTGTCTCATCATTTCAGTAAAGTTACTCCAGCTACTGTGCTTTTTGGTCCATAACTTTTTCAGTAAGTTATTACAGTGGCTTGCAGGATTTGGAGTTATTATATGTTTGGACTGGTTGCTGTTTTGTTAGGTTCAGGTGCCAACATAGGGAAAGTTTAGGAAAGAAGTAATTACTTGGTTAGGTTCAGTAAAAAAAAGGTCATGGTTTGAAATTATGTCCTTACATTACTGATCATACGCACTAACAGGATATTGCAATGACTTATACATTTACTATTCATTTCATACTTTTAGTTTGATCATTCACCAGTCGTGGAAATGTATTTAAGAAACCATCCAGCTCTCTAACATTTTACTTGCACGGACGCTGTCACTCTTTATACTTTGTCACTTTCTCCTTCCACTGACCCTAAAGCCACCCATTCAGAGTCTGCAGTGTAGTTGTTACACTTCACAGTTCAAGAAGAGGAGTGGACAGCAGCAAGCTGCCGTCACGATCACAGAAAGTTTTTCTATCACGTGTAGTCCACACTCATTTTCTCTTTCTCTCTCATTCTCTCAGCTTGATAATTGGCAGTAAAAAAAAAAGAACAATGGCTATAGCCCTTCAGCCAGGCCCAAACAGGTCCCTGGATGACACTTGTGGACTTGTGAACAGTGCCACATATTCTCGATTGGATTGAGATGGATTGACTTGGCAACTTTTTTGTTTTTTTTAACTACTTCTATGTTGCTTTGCCTTGTGCTTGAGGTCATTGTCGTGCTGAAATAGGAACTTTCTCAAGAGCTTTAGTTTTGAGAGAGGTTCTCTTGCAGAATCTCCATCTAAAAAGATGTTCAGGGTCCGAGAAACAGCATCCACACAGCATGATGTTGCCACCACCATACTTCACTGTGTAATAGAACTTATAGCGCATGAATGTTGAATGACAAAATACTAAATATGTTCTTTAGTTAAACCAGCATCACTTTAACAATTTTGAAGGCCAGTCTTTCAAAATAAAATGTTATACAGATTTATATCCGTCTCAATGTAATGTCATGCAATGTGTAATTCATCCAAATCTGATAACTTTTAAGGAATTTTTGCAAGACATCATAAATGCTGGTATGCATAAGAGACGATTTCAGCCTTTTCCTCCATTCGTCCCTCTTAGGGGTGACCCTGAATCTTTGAGTAGTCGATGAATCAATCTAAGGAGCCTGATGAGCTTTAAAGCATCATTCCATTTGGGCAATATGGGGATTTAAGTATATAAAGAATTGCTTGATTTCTCCCAATAAATTATGACAAATAGTCTATTTTGGTATAAAGATCAGTCTTTTAATAATACTGTTTTACGAAATGTGTAAATATCTCACATGCTTTCATTTGGTCCCCTAGTGTGCATCAATAAATCACATGGCAAGCTGCAGCATCAAAATCTGCAGGACTATTGGAGCCTCAGAACAGCAAAAATAACAACAGCATGAGGCCGTTTCAAAATCAAATAATACATTTTTTAATGAGAGCACTCACATAGGAATGTAGCAAGCGCTGGCAGAGCGTAAAGTACTTTTTGAATATATGACCAATTCTCTGTTAAGATCAGCAGCAGCACATAGAAAGCGCTGACTGCCACAAATAGTGTCTCTGGCTCTGGTTGAATGTCCCTTGTGCTATCGGATTTCTACAATGGAGGGAATGAAATGAGGCCCAAAAGTTGTATTTACACAATGATGATAAATAAAATCTGACCGGGCTATGTACATTTTTAGTCGGGGACACCTCTAGTCTAATGTTGACAAAGAGTGAGTTACCTGGCTGCACCATCAACATATTAGGCAAATCTAGATATTTGTTCATTTTTAGCCCTGCACTCAACCTTAGATTCAACCTCTAACCCAAACAGATCAATGCAATAATTAACCTCAGTTACGTTTATTAGATATTTTGACGTGCTTTTATTTTGGCAGATTTCTATTGCAAAAAGACACTGCTTGTAATGACCCCAAGGTAAAGTTCAATAGATATTTCAATGTGCTTTTACTTTATTTCATTTTTTTGGTGTGGACATTAAAGGGGTCAAAACGGCGCAAAAGCTTACAGCAAGCATAAAGAGAGAAAACAGGGCGTAGAAAAAAAGACGGGAGGGCAAGATAAAGAGTTTAGCTTCAGTTGAAAATGGCAACAAGATATGCTTAATGTATATATGTGTATGTGGCTGTTGTGAAGATGTATTTTGGTAACTTTTTGGGACATACAGAGTAATGTATTAAGGTAAAGTTTGTTTAATATGTGAGTAAAGCTAATATATTATTTTGTTTGCTTTCTGCTTAGCTCTTATGTGGTAATGTGGTAGGAGGTAATTGAAAAGTTTGTGCAAGGACATAATAAACTCAAACTTGGAAAAGGATCATCCTATAATTCTAAAGTGTAAACTACTTACTACAGAAAGTTTCTATCCAACATCTCAAAAACAAAAGTATGTAGTTCAGGGATCTTCAACTTGGAATTTCAACTTTTTTCCTTTCATATTCGTATTGTTCTATTTGTCTGTTTTTGCAGCTTCCTGCAGCCCTCAGAGCAACTAGCTTCAAAGCAGTCACCAAAATGGTACTTTATACTTTAAGAACGAAGAGCAGACACCAGAAATGGATAAACGCAAAGAATGGAGAATAAACAGCTAAAAGTCAGGGAGGATGTGGGCTGCTTTGCTTCATAACGGAGCAGAAAAAGCAGACGCATATCTGTCATTCATGCTGACTGATGTGTGTATGTCTGAGGTTTGTTTTCTGAGTAATATAATCAATCATTTAAACAAACTTAACAAGGAATAACAGGACAGCAATGAAGCTGCTTGCCAGCCTGTTGAAGAGCACATTTCAGCCTGAGCAGGAAAAAAAGCAGGCAGAGTTCTGTCGCTCATGTTGAATGATGTATTTACAGCTGAAGTTTGTTTTTTTGAGTGACACATCCCATCTGTTAAGCCAACCTAAGAAGAAGCTGCAGGGCAGAGATCAAACTGTGTGCCAGCTTGTTAAAAAAATAATACTAAAAACACATTTCAAAGCCATCCGACTGCGTCAAAGACGAATGAACCGCGACACTGACAGCATTTGACTCAACATACACAAGTTGATGATTTCGCAAATTAGCAGTTGTTCTTCTCTCACAAGAACATCTCCATCGATGTCTGACACCGTCGCAAATGTTTGCAGATGTAACCTTTTCTGATCAAGGAAAAAAGACCTTTTCCTGTGATATGGCCCATCTGCTGTCGAGCTGTTTTAATGGATTGTGAGAGCACTTCAGTGGGGGGTAATCGTGATGTGTGAAGTCACGTACGATGCGTGAAACATGTTTCACCGTGCGAAGCAAAAAACTTCTGTCTTTTCAAACAACATTACTCACTCCATTATTTTGAAATGAATAATAATCTCCCCCTGTGTCAAACTTTTTTGGTCCGTGCGCTGTAAATTGTGACATTTGATTTTGTGGGTAATCAGATCCAGGGACGAGTATTTCAAATAACTACGTAGAAATTAGACTTGGGCTGATGGAAGACTTTTCTGTCTCTGCTTTGACATTTTTTTTAGCCAGAAAAACACTGCCATGGTGGTTTGACGGCTGGTTCGAAGCCGTTCATCACATTTGGACAGCCACTAAAACTGGATCCAGAGCAGCAGCAACTCTCTGCAGGTTTTGAACCAGGAAGTGTTTACGTCAGGGGCTACCAACTAAAACATGCATCATTGTTTTTATTCAATTTGATTAACTGCAGTGTGATTGAGTGTTGGTAACTGGTTAGACCTAGCAGGCTGGTGTTAGTTTACAGCGAAGGCTAACGCTAACGCTAACAGTTTAGGCATAGTATTAATAAGAACATAATCGATGTCCATAACAATAAAGGCCAGCAGCACAAATGTGTTGTACCAGTCGTGTTTGGACACCAATAGACTTGCAAAGCCAGGAGCAATATTTGTAGTCTGCCATTGTTGTTATTTTAACATTGGGTTGTGTTGTTTTTTTTATGCATGTTTTCTCATACAAATAAAGGCACAGTGCTTCAGGCAGAGGTGACACATTTAAATAAAGCTGAGATATATATTTTTAATCATATACCTAGATTTTTATGACTGAACAGGTTCACTTTATAATGACCGTTTTTTTCAGCACTGTCAACAGCCACGAGTGAACAAGAATGTTCAGACAAGATATTCCCACAGGGAGATAGACAGAGAGGGTGGCAGAGGAGCAGAGAGAAGCAGCGTGAGGTATTCTTAATTAGCTGCTGATTGACTGAGAGACAACCAGCCAGTAAGAAACGGAGGGCGAGGTTCTAACAAAGTCTCCTCAAAAGAGAGGTTTATCAGCTCAGCTCAGAACTGCCGGTGTGAACGGAGAGACGAGAGTGAGACAAGGAAGGTGTGCTCCTTATCTCTGACAGAGGTCAGCTCTCGCAAGGAAAAATGCTGCAGGGACGAGACAGAGAGGGATTAACTCCAATCCTAATTATGGGACGCCTGGAAATTATGTCCCAGCCAATCAATGTGGGAGGTCACAGTAATTCCCGTTCGTGTCACAGCAGGACATAAAATGGAAATTGGTCACACAGATACTTGGGAGGCGACCTCCCGCTTACAGCAGCAATCTGCAGGAAGGAAGAGCATGTTTTAATCATCTGCTTGGAGTGACTGTAATGTAATTCAGTGGACCAACTGAACTCGCAGAATACATTCATGTACAATCTGTGGAGTTGACGGGGTGTATTTAAAGGAAACACCGAAAGAAAAGCAGAGCTTTATTCAAGGAACATGCACTTTCATATGCAGCATGTTCTATTCATTCATTCTGGGTGACAGCCAGAGTTCATCGTCTCTTGGAGTGTTGACGAGAAGATTTCATATGAGATGACTGTTCACCTTTCAAAAGGTTCCTTGTGTTACTGAAATCACACGTAACTGCTTTGACTTCCTGCTCATGCACGTGCTGCAGTTTTATCTGTAACTCTCGTCCTACGGTGACATAAAATGACAAAGGGACACCAGAATAACCACCTGTATGCCACTTTTTTGTTTATTGTTTACAAGAAAAACTAACAAAACTAAAGTCTTGAGAGTTTAAATGTGTCAGTTCTCAACATTATCGGCGTCAAAGTCATCAAATAACAAAATGTAAAAAAATAAAAAAATAAATAAGCCATCACATCATCAAATGAATATTTAGTCGTCCTGCCTTTAGCACCAGTAGAGTTCTAATCCTGGCTGGCATGTTCCCCACGAGCCTTTCACACTGTTGAGGGGTAATCTGGTCCAATTTTTCTTGAATTACTGCTTTTAATTCTTCTAAATTCTTTTGATAATGCACCACAGATTTTCAATGGGGCTCATGTCCAGGGATCGAGCTGGCTTCTCTAAGACCTGGACACTGTGCTCCTGCAGCAGGTTCTACTGGCCCTGGATCTGTGGCAAGGGGCATCAACTTGTTGAAACATTGACCTTGACGGAACAGTGCATGTGCAGAACGGAGCATGTGGGTTTCGAGAATGGTACAATACTTGGCAGAGTTCAATGTGCCATCACAGACAGTGAGATGACCAACACCAGCAGCACTCATGCAGCCCCAAACCATGATACTGCCTCCACCATGCTTGACAGTAGGTACTGTACATGCTGGAGATGATGCTTCTCCTGGCCGTCTGCTTACCCTCACATTAGCAGGAGGAAGATAAAGCTGGAAACTCATCTGACCACAGAATCTTCTTCCAATTCCTGGCTTTCTAGTTCTCATGTGATTG
Source organism: Serranus cabrilla (assembly GCA_903364295.1). NCBI lineage: Eukaryota > Metazoa > Chordata > Actinopteri > Perciformes > Serranidae > Serranus > Serranus cabrilla. The sequence continues at coordinate 308,059 of CAFUXE010000304.1, read as the reverse complement.
GACCCAATAACGCCGGGCTAACCTCTGTCTCTCATTGATCAGGGGCTTCTTCACAGCCTTGATCTCAGGAACCGCAAAAACAAAGGTGAGGCACACAGGACTCTGACCATGAGGAGGAAAGCACAAGTGAGTATTCATTAAAAAAAACACACTGAGAAAAAAATCTCTAGAGCACAGTACTAGATGCACTACCGAATAACACTGAATTATCTGGCACAGGAGTGGAGTCTTGACCAGGCTTTCATGGAGAGGTGGATGAGCTGATTTTAAACAGATGTGCCGTGTCTGCAGAGAAGTCAGCCACGCCCCCTGGCACACACACACACAGGCCTGCAGGAGGAGGATCACTGAAAAGGGAATAGACAGGAAGAGGACGAGACAAATAGAAAAACATTTTTAAACCACATTTTCAACAGGCTTAGCAGTCATAATTCATGTCTGCCCAATGGCGTGTGGATGGTGGAAATGGTATTTGTCATACACTCATTACCTGCTGATTATGTTCCTGAGTTACTGCAGGCTCGAGAGCCACACACAATCCCCAGTGTTGCCTAGTAATATTAATGGTGTTGGTATTGCGGTTCAAAATGAGTTTAATCTAAAAAGTGATTGAATTTCAAGTAAGTAATTAAAGTAAGTAATTTGAGGAAGTAATTGAACCTAATATTGGGTCCAATTATTCATGGTGTGCAGAAACTTGTTAATTGAGGTACGAGCAAGGCAAGATCCATTATCACACTGAACCGTCTGCTTTAATAAGGAAGCCACAGTTGTGTAACCGCAGCAGCAACGGCTTCACTGGAAGGGGAAGTGAGAGTTGTTCATGACCAGATTGAATTTTCTTTTTGCTTTTGAGGATGATTGGCTCATTAGTTGCTGTTGGTTTCTCACATTGGTACTCGGTTCTCTTGCAGTGAGAGCAGCTAATCCTTATTTTGGTGAGGAGAACACACTTCCATTCTTGTCCAAGTGTTCACCATGCTGCCATTTTGGGGATTTATTGTGTTTATTTCCACAACAAGCTGTAACAGAATGCTTTCATTTGAGCTTTATGTGTGATTAAAAATACACAGACTGCCTTTATCCAAGTGGAAGCACTGGCAGTGTATAAAACAGCGGTTCTCAACTGGTCCGGCTTTGGGACCCACCATCACCCCGTAACCACAAGCCAAACAGAGGAAGAAATTAAACTTCCTAAATGTATTTTATGCAAAGATGGTGCAGTTTGAGCCTGAGATAGTACAGAATACCAACACAGTGTGCCAACACAACATAGTTTAATGATAAACTACCAGCAGGTGGCAATGCCATAGAGGGAAATATTCCCTTTTACACTCAATTAGCTGCATTTTAATTAAAACCCAAAAAGTGCATCTTAAGGACACAAGGTAATACAACACACATAACAGTTCAGTGACTTCACCCCTTTTTCACAGACTCAACAGCTGCATGCACTAACATGAAAAAAAAAGTCCAACTATCAAGAAGTAGTTTCAGAAAGAGTCAGATTTCCGACATGCTCAGTCAGCATTTGAAAACACGCTCTGAAATTGCGGCGTGTATTAGCATTACAGGGCATTACAGAGTGTGAACAGACAGCATGATAAATCCCCTTCAAAACAAAACCACAGGATTTTTTTTTGCCCTGGCAAAAGCCCACGACGCACTGAAAACGACCCACTTTTGGGTCCCGACCCACCAGTTGAGAACCACTGGTATAAAACACCCCCCTGCTCCTTTATTGTCGTTGTTTCTGCACATGAAAGCAATTTTTGTGGCTTAAGTTGCATTATTTTGAGTAACCCCATGGATATCAAGTTACATGACAAAAACGGTTAATACATGTGAGCAAGTCCAAATGTATGAAGATCTCCCAGTGAAGGCAGCAGTGTGCATCTATCTGGATGCTGTGAGTGACAAGGGAAGATCTGAAGAGATATAAGATATATGTCATAACATCAGGCATTAAAGTAATAAATACAGAGCAGGGTAGGCCTACAGTGTACATATCATAGGAAAAATATAGTTATAATTTATATTGTGTCCACAATGTATTATAAATATATCTGTGTTATAATAAGCTTATTGCAACAATAATCATAACACATTATAATTAATTTTATAATTCTCACTCACATTATAATTCTCATAGTTGTCATACATTGGTCATCGTTGAAGTTTGAACAGGTCATAACAGAAATTTTGTGCTTTTTATTAATTTAGTCATTTTAAGTACCCCCAAAAAATCACTCCAAAGCTTCAATTCAATTCAAATTCAAAGACCTTCAATAATATTACTTTACCTGTGTTCATAAAGCATTGAAATACATTAATAATGCATTAAAGCTATGGGCTTGCAAAAGTCAGTGGGTGACCAGGCAGTATAATTATGATACTTATATTTGACTTTATAATGTGTTATAATTACTGCTATAAAGCATTATGAATGAATGAGGGTTTATAACAATAATTATACAGTGTATATAATAGATCTTTTTCAGCTCACTTTACTCATGATAAACAACCGAAATGAAACATCAACTTATGAAACATGAGCATAAACAATGACATGTGCTGCAGTGTAGAGTGTTAATTAAGCTAAAGTCACGGGCAGAAAGAGTGTAAAGTGAGTCAGTTAGAGCTGTAAGTTTCTTTTTTATAAGTGCAACATGACAAAACATGAGTGAATAAAACAGAACATAGCAGAGTCAGACAGAGGTGACAAAAGGGCTCTGATGATACTGTTTGGTTACATGTATATATATATGTGTATGATGAAGATGTAGATTAAGGAGGAGTAGTTTGAAGAAAAAAATTCACCAGTGAAAAAAAGGTGGAAAAGGACATAAATAAAAAAGAGATCAACCAACATTTCATTCCTTTATTTATGCAACCAATCATTTAGGTGGGAGACCCCAGGGAGGAGGTTTGCCTGTGGAAATGAACATCCCATCTCCCGTCCTGAGCTACCACTAGTCCTTCATTAGAGGTTCTTTTTTTATCCTTTCCCCCCTCCGTTTCCAATTTTGGGTTAACCACACAATGCTTGTTCATGTTTGTAGCCAGTGCAGCCATATGGCTAATTTCTCACTCAGACACAAGGTGGTTGTATGGACAGTCTTTGCAATTAATTTGTCCTAATTAGAATGCATTGAAAGCTGCTCTGTATACCGCTGCACTGTACTACCTTCATAACATGCTATGGTTCTGTGCACACGGTGAAACACAGTCACACTATGACAAATGCTGCGGTTTACAATATTTCTGGATGGCTGCAGTGCCAGCTGTCTGAGTCACAAACAGAGACCCTGAAGCTCTGCTGCGACAGCTGATTTCACTTTATTTTTATACCTATTGCACTGTGCAAAGTGCAAAAGAAAAGATATGAAGTCACTTTTTTTGGTGAGTTCAATTAAATATAATTACATCAAGCAACATTATGTAGAATGTATATTTTTTTGGCAATTTAGTGCCTCCACAGTTTCAGAGTGCAAATCACTTCTACATGCTTTCATAATTATAGATAGCAGTATACATCTTATGATTTTAAACTGATACCAAAAAGGTTGTGATACTGTCTAAAATGTAAATTAAACAGAGTGTGATCATTTGCTTATCCTTTTTTTTTGGACATGTATTCAATTGAAAACTGTACAAAGACAATATATTTAATGTTCAAGCTGATGCATTGTATTGTTTATTGTAAATATTCACTCATTCTGAATGTAATTCCTGCAAAACGGGCTAAAAAAGTTCGGACAAGGGCATGTTTACCACTGTGTAACAGTAAGTCATTAGGAACTGAGGACTCCTACTGTTGTTTTGAAGATTTTAAAGTGAATTTTTTTCTCATCCTTCTTATACAATTTCAGTTGCTCAACAGTCTGGGGTCTTCGATGTCGTATTTTGTGCTTCAAAGTGCACCACAGGTCTGGACTTACTGGTATCTGTACATTAATGTGTAAAAATGACCAAAGTATTTGATGTCTCCCTGTCACGACTCATATCTCTGTGGATAAGTAAAGATAATCTCAATGGTTCTCCCCAGTCACTTGTATTTAGCGCTGAGATTATTGCACCTAAATCAACTCAATCCTTCACTTTTACTGGTGGAAGAACTGAGGTCTGGACAGACTTCATTTCAGAGTTAAGAAGCATATTAGTCCACAGTGTGTCTGATGTCCAAAGCCAAAACGAAGCTAAATGGACATTTTTCTTCACCCCGTCAGTGACAAACCTTGACTCCAAATAGCATGTCTTCCCCCTGAACGCCTGAGAGTCTGTTTATTGTTGAAATTAACAGCAAACTTTTTTTTTTTATCTTTGAAATGAAGTCTGGCCAGACCTCAGTCAGAGCACCAAACTATTTGCCCAAACTCTATTGGCAGAACAGCATAATGCTTTCCAGTGAGTGTTGTTTTTCCATCATTGCCAGATTAATCAGCGCTGTGGTACACTGCCATGACTAACGTTTTGTCTGTGTGCAGTGGCTGAAGCAACTCATGGAGAAAATGACTATGCCAGACGAGCCAACCTCGCTCCTCTGGAGTGAAGAGCAAGAGCTGAGTGTATGTTATCCTGCCAGTCCTTGAAAGATGCACAGTCCCACAGGCCAACAAAGAAATCCCATCCAAAGCATGATTACACCCAAACATTGAGTCAGAAACCCCCGAGACAAAGAACACCTGTATTTGCAAAATACTGTCACCTTTCTAGACTTGACTTGCTAATTAGTTCATCATATTGCAGATTTTATTTTTAATTACATTCTAAGCCCTGGTGCTATGCACAATGTAGTTAAAGCTGCTGTTCTTAAAACTAATTATTAGGTTCAAACGCTGGACTTTGAATCAGAGCTGGCAAGTTTTCTACTGATGCTTTTTTGAGTTCAGCATGTTCAAGGTCTACAGTTTTTAGTATTGTCTCCAGGAAATATCCGCAGCCTTGTTAGTAAGTCTAACATTTATCCAAAGCTCACCCCCTGCCCCTGATCCAAAATTACTGAAATTTTAATTGGACTTTGTTTGCGTAAAGCCATAAATAAGTTAATAGGGAAACTGACAGCTACTAAGTAAAACGTGGAAAGGTGCCACATTGCTGGATTATATGTGAATGCAGAGCATCCGAATGGTCAAACACTAATGCACTAATGCACACTCTTACCAATTTATCAGTTACTGACGTTTTGTCACAAATCTGTAAAAACTGGCTAAAGCAATTGAAACCAATGAATTCAATGTTTTGGAGAAGAACATCCGTGAAAGGTATAAAAACCTACCTCCGATTAATCACAGGTTGGTGTGAGCTTTTTAACATCAGTGATGTAAAAGAAAATCGATTGGAAGAAACCTCGATCACTGTGGATATGACTTGAACTTGAACGTGTGTAATAATAAAATAGTAGTTATTCGAACTCAGGTTGGGAGGGGCTGACATTGGGTGAGAGGCGGGTTCACCCTGGACAGGTCCTCAGACTATACCAGGGCTGAGACATAGAGACAGACAACCATTCACACTCTCAGTCCCTCTTACATGCAATTTAGAGTCACCAATTAAACCTAAGCTGCATGTTTTTGGACTGTGGGAGGAAACCGGAGAGAACCCACGCTGACATCAGAACATACAAACTCACAGAAGCGCAGGATTTGAACCTGCAACCTTCTTGCTGTGTGACAACACACCACTGTGTAAGCAAATCAGTTCATCAGATCACTTCGAAAGCAAGGCAGTGCACCAGAGACAGTCTGGCAGACGATGAGGTCTGGCAGACTGGACCAGTATTAGCACTGAGGGGATAATGAGTGAATGAGATGCAGGTGAGCAGGTGGACAGGGAAGGTCAGGTGAGGTGAACAGAGGGAAAGGTTTGCTGCAGAGCAGGAGTGAGTGCCCATTATCTGAAACATAGACCTCTTCTCTTGATATTGATTATCAGATGCTCACTCAAAAGAACTGCCACTCCAAGTCTCAAATGACCATGTTTTTGAATGAATCTCTCTC